>CAUYRT010042099.1:0-47684 GCA_963574885.1 Lepilemur ruficaudatus
TTTGTGGTCCTCTCTTTCTTTCTTACTTCCTTTTTCTCTTCCTTTGTTAAAAGTGATTTTCTTTGGGAGTATGTTTTAATTTGTTGCTTTTTATATTTTGTGTATCTAGTATTGGTGATTCTATATACGGATGCAAGCAACTGGCTATTTCATTATCTCTTCTAATTAATTTATTCTTTTGTGAACACTTATTTAGTAAAATACATATTATTTTATTATAATATATATTTTAAATCATATTCATAATAATTATGAAATTATATTGATTTTTAGAATACATTTGTGCAAGTAATCCATATCATCTTAAGTTTTATAGTTTGTTATAAGAAATTACATTGAGGATAAGTACTAAAACCTAGGTTAAGACATGTTGTTTTCAGTAGTCTTATTCCTGGGGATAACCTGAGATGATAATCTTCCCTGTCAGTCATTAAGTGAGTCATCATATAGGAAACTTGGTCTTTGAAGGTGGGCCTCTAAGAGGAGCTAAAGACTTCTGAGGCTTTGAGAAGAAGGATATCTTAGAAATTGTTTCTATTATTAAGGATAAAAATGTTCTCTGCTATGCAGAAGCAGAACCATAGCAGGAAAGTTGCCATGTTATATGTCACAAACTGAAAGTCAGATTAAATAATTGCTTATTTTTGGCAATGACTATTTTACCTTTTCCTAAACATTAGTAAAATTTACTCTAATCTCAACTGTGCTAGAATATGCTGAGAAATGTATCTTTTTTACAGGTTTGGGGCAGATTGTTTAGGAGGAGGAAGTGCTCTCTTAAATATAGTTTAAATCGTGACAGAAAAGGTGAATCTTATAGAATAAGGAAAGAGCCATAAGGTTCATTTCTTCCTTCACTTGTTGATATTTACTACATCCATTTACAGCTTTAAGAAACTTAGTGTCTTAAATGAATTGACATATACCTCCCACTTTCAAAATTAATAAATTCAATATAAATAGACAATTTCTCTTTCCTGTGAATAGTTTTTCTTCTCTGGCTATTATGACATCCCTCTCCTGCTTTGTTTCATCTCCACTCAGTCTCCATCAATGGATTCTTTTTTCTTGTCATGATGTTAAATCATAGTACTCTTGAATGCCTAGACTCAGTCTGATCTTCCCTTCATGATATATCATCATCAAGAGGAATCTTGCTCACAAGAATCTACAGCCTAAACACTGATGACTTTTAAATGTAAATACTTAGTTCTTGAGTTCTAAATCTATTGTTTCTAATTTTTCATTAGCCGTTTTCCAATTGTATTTATCACAGCTAAATCTAACTAAACAAAATCATTACTCACTCATCACCTAGCTTTATTATTCCCCAAAATTATGCCTTGCCTTGTACTATATATATATATGTATAAATATATATATATATAAAAATGACTGACACTATACTCATCCCAAGTGACTTAGATTTAACCCCCCTTTGTTGTACAATAAATCACCAAATTCTTTGAATTCACCTGCTAAACATTCACATTATTGTCACTTCCTCCCTAACCCCATTGTCACTATTAACCCCCTGCAGGGACCAGAACAATAAATTAATGACCAATTTCCTTCTTTCTAACTGTATATCCTTCTCTTTGTCTGACTTCTAAAATAGGGTGTGGGATATGATTCCATAGAGAACCTAAACACTATAATTTCTGTGACAGTTTTAATACGGCCCCAAATTCTTTGCCCTTTTGCCATTGAGAGGTGGGACCTATGCCTGCTCCCCCTGAAGCTGGGATCTGTGACTACTTGACCACTAGAATACGTAAGCATGACACTGCCAATTTCTCGGCACCAGACTTAAGAAATTGGCAATTTTACTAACTGTTCCTTGAAGGTTTGCTCTTCAGTGTAGCCCCCACGTCTGTGGAAAGGCTCATGTGGAAAGGAACCGTCAGACAGCACCAACGGGCAAGGCATTGGAGTAAACACTCACATAATTTGATCTACCAACCTCAACTGAGCAACCCCAGCTGACATCATATAGAGAAGAGACAAACTGTTTTCATCAATCCCTGATCAAAACATAAAATCATGAGCAAAATTAAAGATTATTATTGTGTTAAATTCCTATATTCATAAATTTTTTATGCTATAATAGATAACAGATACAACCTTTATTTCATGTGAAAATATATTTACATTAAAATTTTTTTTTTTTTTAGAGACAGGGTCTTACCCTCTCATTCAGGCTGGAGTGCAGTGGCCAATCACAGCATAATAGGTAATCTAGCAGGAGGCTGAATTTATAATATGAACTGTATTTTTATGTTTGTGAAAAATACAGTATGAGTTATGTCTAACAGTGTATAGATATTCTTGCTCATGCCTTTATCCTAGATGCCACATTCTACTACTGTAGAAAAGCTACAGGATTGGCTGAGTGTGATGGCTCATGCCTGTAATCCTAGCACTTTGGGAGGCAGAGGAGAGAGGATTGCTTGAGGAGTTCGAAACCAGCCTATGCAACATAGTAAGACTCTGTCTCTACAAAATATAGGAAAATTAGCTGGGTGTGGTGTTGTGTGCCTGTAGTACCAGCTACTGGGGAGGCTGAGGCAGGAGGGTTGCTTGAGCCCAGAAGTTTGAGGTTGCTGTGAGATATGATAAGGCCACTGTGCTTTAGCCTTGGAAACAGGGCAAGACCCTGTCTCACAAAATTTTTTTTAAAAAGCAAAAAATAAAAACAAAGAACAGCTAAAGGGAACTTTCTGAGAGACATTTAAAAAATATGTTACAAACATCACTCAATAATTTTGTAGTTAGCATGGCAAATTTCAAACATATGGTGGTAATCTGAGAAAGGCTGACATTAGGACTGCCATCCTACTAGGAGATATTTTTCAAGGGTTATAAACTCTGGCTTGGATCAGCGAGCAATTGCAAAGTTGCGATATTTGAGGTAAACAGTATATTCTTATCAGAAAAAGAGCCTGACTAAACTCTTTGTAAAAGTGTTTACTCTTTGTAAAACTGAGATGAATATTTTGTCTGAATTTGAACAAATGCTCTTTGCCATATAATATGCTGTTGGGAGATAGTTCTCCATGGGTCTCTTGAATTTCTGTATGTCTTATAAGCAGAGGCCTTAACCTTTTTCACAGATTATATTTTCATGGATTTTTGTAAAGCAAAAGACATGATTGTTTACTGCCCTGTGCAATAAAGATGGTGTGTCCATCTGTGACCAAATTAGGGCAGGTTAGTTATAGCCCATTATAAAAGATGAGATAAAGCAAAAGACTTGCCAAGTTAAAAGATGTGAACAGTCCTCTGCAAACTTGGATACGGGTGTGCACAGGTTCGAGGATTTCTCTACAGGCTCTTTAGGCAGAAACTCATTATTATACTTGGCCCTTCCTTGCCACGATGTACCAAAAAGGAGATAAAAAAAAAATAATGAATTTTGAAGAGAATTGACTTAGATGATGAAATAAATGGTCAGGATATCTTGTGGAGAAAGATAAAAAAGACTTCAATTCTTTGGGTTTGATGTTACAAAGCCATGATAGAGGATAGTAAATGAAAGGGTGGTGCTTTCATTCCTAAAATTTTTCTAGGAGAATAGGGACCATGACCTTTTAAAGAATTTATACAATAATTACAAAATTGCTCTAAAGTTAAAAAACAGGACCTGATCTACATATGCCCTTTGAAGAATTGTGGTTTTATGAAATCTGTTTAAGTCTCTTCCATCGCATTCTTTTTGACTTTATCTTTTCAAGGCAATCTCATGACCTTAACTTGGCTTCCTAAATAGGTTTCTTCCAATGAGACAGACATACATTGATAGTAAACAATCGGAATATTATCTAGGTAGTTATAATTCCCATGGAAAATGAATTTATTGACCTTCTCTTTAACAAGTTAGTATTCTGTAAATTTGCTTAGCCTATGTCAGGCTATTAGGGCCTCATAACCATTCAATCATAGAAAAAAAGACCTGAAACTGAGACCCTTAAGAACAATATTATAGACCACCAAGGGAAATCTGACTCTGTAGGTAATCTAGGATTTACAAATATAAGCTATATTGTTCCCAATTACTTTATATCAGTTATTGAATACTGATGAGGAGACATACTGACCTTGGCAATGCCCAAAATGCAACACAACTAACTTAGCAAAATGCAATTAGCTAAATGGATTATTAATATAATCATTGCTGTGGGCACTAATTAAGATGAAAATTAATTTCATGACCTGGTATAAGAAAATATCTAATCACATAAATTATCACTGTTATAGAAAACTGTTTGCCTTAGGAAGCCACATCTTTATAAAAATGGGAATAAACCACCTTATCAAAACTTCATCAAAAACTTTCATAGGCACTTAATTAATTTGTGCTGAATACATATTAAATGCTTTATAAGATTTTATATGACAAATATCATGGTTAAAAATGATAAAAGGTTACTTTCTGAATTTTTTCCAAACTCTTTCTTTAAAATATGTAGAAATCTAGATAAATTATATACCATTTAAAACACTATGCTTTTTATCATTTGTAGTTGTTTTTTTAAAAAAATGTCTAGGTGAGTAACAATTACCCACTAATTCTTCAAAGATATCAGGTTTTCAGTGGACATAAAGCAACCCAAAGTAGAAAGAAAACTTTACAAGATTTGACTTACTTAGAATAAAGTTTCATTTATAGAGCATTCAATCACTTATTAAATATTGGTTGAATTTCCTCTGACCTGTACACCAGAAAAGCAAAGCAATATAGATGAAAAACATATGCTTGTTCTGTACAGAAATAAAAGCAACTGGGTCCCTGCCCTTCAGGAGACTATAATCCAGTGACATGGATCAGTTGTTTCAACATACAGCCATTAGTGATAAAATAGAGTCATAAACACATTAATAAGTAATCCAAATTCAAAAGCGGGCTTAACTTCTGTGATAGTTCTATAAAAGAAGTTGCTCAGATCATTAACACATTCTAGGGAATATATACTTGGGATAAAATTAAGGGTGGCATTAGAATGTTACTGGCTTATGAGGATTAAGACTATATAATTAAGATTAATATTATTTTAGAAATTCTTAGGAATAGCAATGAGTAGTTGAAGAAAAATATTCTCAGTCAAAATTGAGAACTGAAAGTAAAAGGAGTGGAGAAAAATGAAGCAGTCGGTTTAACAGTAACATGCATTAGGCTGTGAACAAGAGAACATTTAACTTTTTGATCACATGAAACCAATATGATATGTGATATTTATTCTTTTGGAAGAAAGATTCCACTGTATTCACGTGAAATTGTCCTGGATCAGCCCATATTATAGCAAAAGAAAGAACAGTAAATAAGAATAGCTATTGTCTGGTCCAGAACAGCAGACCCCAATCAGGAAGTGGATGGGAAGGGATCTTGGGTAGATTAAAGAGAGAAAACAGAGGTAGGATTTCTGATTTTGTGTACGTATGTCCCGCCCAGTCTGAAAGCATGAAGAAACCTTCATTCTGTGTGTATTAGTACTTGGCTTTCTGCTACTGCCATAGTCACAAGAAAATGTGAATCGTTGAGGCAGTGTGACACATTGTCTCATGTCAGCGTCCCTGTGTGAGCAACTCCCAGGATGGAGACAGCGGAGGTCATGATTTTGGTGGTAGTTTAAAAGCAGAACCGGGATTGCAGCAGTTACATCAACTTGCTGAGTTGACTGTTTTCCCTTCACTTTATTATTGCTGAGGAAGAATATTTTTACCCCAATAGGGAGAGGAGAGGAATTTTGTAACGTCTACATCTGTCTTTTTTCTGATGAAAATACAGAAAACAACCAACGGCTACTTCTAGGAGCAGCAGGCACTAATTCAGTCATTTCTTGAAAAGATAGGGAAAATAAAACGGAAGAAACAGTAGAAAGACAATTATCTCTTCAAGATCATTAGGATAAACTTGATCTAACACCTTTTGAATAGTCATAAAAATCTTCATAAGATTTTTAAGAGAAGTTGAAGACATTTTGCACACTTGGTCTTTTTCCTTTTACGTTTCCTGTTACCCTCGCAAGCCACTCTTCCGTAGGCTAGAATCAATCACACTCCTATGTCCTTGTTTTTCTTTTTGAAAAGTGTCTACAATCACCTAAATTTTGCTAGCACCAACAGTCGGATTTCAGCTGTTCAGTTCCTAACCTCAAAGCGGTATTTAAAGTAGTTTTTCTCACTCCCTGTGCCTCGGACACTCCTCTTGCCGGGGTTTTGCGAAAGCGTATTCAGAGATGAGGACAATTTACTGACTCTGTTCACTTTGTTTTGAGGCATGTGGCCAAGAGGTGTTTCCCACGAGTGGAAAATTATATTTTTTGGCATCCTCATCCTAAACAATTCTGATGCTGTACTGACAGAGAAGGGTCAGTATTAAAGCATGAGGCACCTGAAGGAGAGCTGCATGCAGCGTTTTAGGGGAAACGCTGTAGGAGAAAGATACGTCGGTAACCTTTCTGCCCTTGGTTATTTCTACTTTCTTTCCCCACTTTTATTATGTGATTTCAAAGATTCCTGTGTTTAAGAAATTCTAAGAATAGCCTCACTAATTATGAAGGATCTCCAATAGGTTATAAAAGATTAGAACAGTGAATAACTATTTCTAGTGATTATGTTAACGGAATAAGATTTGATATATTGTTGGTACCAGACAACATGGTATCATGAGAAATAAATGAGATTATTTATTGAAATTTGTTGTACTATCTCAATCAATAGTGTAGATTTTATAACGAAATTATGAAAAACATATCTGGACTTTGTCAGTTACCCATTGCTCAAATGATTTTAATGTACTGGCTTTTCTTAAATGTATTGACCAGTTGAAACAAAGAAACATGAAGACTGTAGTAACTAATGAAATATTCATTTATTTCCACTGTTAATGGGATCTTTAGATTGCATTCTTAAAGACAGATAAACAAAACTGTAAATATAACATTCACCTTTAACTATAGAAATCAAATGTCAGCCTAATGAGAAATATCTTATGAAACAAATTTCTAACTCTTATGAGAAAAAAAATTGCATAAAATGCACTTACTAGTATTTGTTTTATTGCCTGGTGAAAATGTTGGGAAACAAACATCATTTGAAACTGGTTTGGTTAAAAGGCATACAATTAAAACCTTCCTTCAGTGAACTGAATCATGTGACAAACAGAGGTAGAGTGTTCAAGAATCAGGATTTTTATTTAAGCTATCTACACTAGAAATGATGTTTTTATATTTTTAAAAAATTATATTGGTTGGCATCAAATCTTGATTGCTGATTTCCTACAAAAGAAATGAAAATTGACAAATTCTCTGGCAGAAGAAGACTAGGTCTGATTGTGGGAGCACATCAAGAACTGGGCATACTCAACAGGTAACCCCCCGCAGGACTCTCATCAAGAAAACTACAATCAGCTTTTGGAAAAAAAGTTCTATATGCAGGCACATGCCACATTTATTTTTCTATCTCTTTGTCATCATTGAACTTAGTGGATTGACTCCACAAGTTAAATTCTTATTCACTCTTAAACAAGCTAAATTTCCTTCCCCAGTATACAAGAGAAAATACAAAATAAGAGAAAAATATCCTGATCTATTTACATTTGAATTACTCCCTTGGAAGAAGTTGATATTATTCAACTAATGCTAACTTGTTACTAACCCCTGGGCTTCTCATTTTCACTGTCCTCTTTCTACATCTTTTTTTCCCACCAACTCTTTATTTGTTGGTAGTCCTTGAGGTTCTAATTTTAGTTTTCTCTAACATGTTCCTACAGGAGAAAATCATCCATGACTTTACCTATTGCCAAAATTTGAGAAGCTGTCAAACCTATACTTTCAGATCTAGATCTCCTATGAATTTCACACCCAAATTCCACTGCACATTGAATTTACCAGAGATGGCTCAAATATACATGACCAAGGCTGAGCTCATTATCTCCCTCCATGCCTTCAAATTGCTCCTCAGCCCAGGCATGCCATAGAAACGATCCTTCAAAGGAAAATTTTCTTTTTTTATATTTAATTACTTCTCTCTGAGAAGCCATGTTTCCTCTGTCACTAATTTGTCATTCATGGATCAAAATTTTCTTTACATCCAACAGCTTGTCTTGTTTTAAGGCTTTGCTTTTGCCCACATAAATAACTTAAATATTCTAACTCATCTCCATTCTCCTAATTTCTCTCTACTTGAGTGTCTAAAACTTGATCTTTTTTTCATTTCCTTTATAAACCAAACAAAAAATCTTCCAGTAACTCTCCTTTGCTTTCAGTCTAAATCTATACACATTTTCAACTTATTCAAGATTCTATATGAATAAACCTGTGCATTTAAAACACATTTATTTTCTAAACCTGTGTTATGGTTACTACACCTGACATATTGAGCTCCTTGCACATATACAGTAATTCAGGCAGTTTGTCCATTTTAGGACTTTGGACATGTTACTATTGATTTCCAGAAAAATATCTCCATATCTTTTCAATTCAAATTCATAATCACTCATAGGATATGATAAGAGGGTAGGAGACAAAATTGAGACAGTGAAAATTAGCTTGCTACTCTAATATTTACTGTTTCCTCCTTCCCAGTTTATACTTGAAAATCGCTATTTGTTTATCTCTATCATTTATCTGTAGGCTGTAGAGTTATAAGACTTTAATAGACATCCTACAACTTGATCTTTCCAAATGAACATCAGAGTTAAATGGATCTAAATTATTATCTAGTTCATTTCTTCTCAAATTTAATGAGCATATACAGATTTGCTAAGATGCTTTTGATAGACAAGGTATGGGATGGGGCCTGAGATTTTCATTTCTGGCAAGTTCCCAGGTGATAACAACTTGCTGACTAACGACTGCACTCTGAGTAGCAAGAGTCTAGAATAGTTTTCCTTAAACTTTAGTAATTATAAAATTCTTCATATATACTTATTAAATATGAAAGCTCTGGAGCCCTAAGACACAGAGATTACAATCCATTAAGTATGGGGTATTTGCATTTCAATAAACTCCCATTTACGGATTAAAATTATAGAACTAGTTGCCTAGAGGAAAAATGGACGATAATCATTCTTATTGAATTGAAGGTTAGCTTTATCACCATGTGGTTGTGTTTGCATAATGAATAACACAAGGGTGGATACTTTTTTATATCACAATGATAGATACTTAAATATTAAGGTAATACTCTTCCCTTAACTGCTCTAGAGTAAATTTGAAATGCCTACATGCGTTCATATATAAACATTTTCTTAATGTTGTATGTAGAGTATTTCCAACATTACATTAAGTAAAAAAAAGTTGCAATAAACATTTTTTTAAAAGTACATTGAGTTAGAATGGCTTGATTATTTTCAAAGAACAAAAGTTTAGGCTTCTTAAAGTAAAGAAGCTGTCTTCTAAAGTGTATGTAAAATAAAAGGAAATATTCTCTCATGGAACTATACAAAAAATCCTCTAGGTGACACACATTGCAAAAAGGAAATATACATGTTTGTGTATATGTATATCCTACATATATGTATGTGTGTATATATGTATATTACATATGTGTATATAAATCATATTTGCATTTTACTTACAAATGGTGGATGAGTGGGCAAGTAACAAACCAGGAAGACCAGGTAGAAAGTTCTTACATTGATTGAGATGAAAGATGGTAATAGCATAGTGGCAGTAGTAGATGAAGAGAAAGAAACAGAATTGTAAAATATTCAATAAAGCTGGAATCAACAAAACTTAGTCTTTTTTTGGTTGTAGACTGTAGACTGTTAAGTCTTTTGTTGGTTGTAAACTGGACTTAATAAATCTGACATGCTTATAAGATAGGTAGACAGAGGTATACGTGGGCTTACGAATTTTGAGAGAAGATTGAGGGGTGGTTTTCAGAGTCAGCAATATCCAAAGGGAAATTGGTAATCATTATATAGTGGATTAGATCATAGAAAATCCAGAGAGCAATACAAAAAGAAGACCTTGTGTACAGCCACCAGTATTGTCAGCATTTAAAGGGAGAATTGGGGAACCAAAGAAGACCGAGAATAATTTTTCACAGAAATAAAAGAAAAAATCAGCTGGGAGTTATGTTTTGGTTGCTAAGAGAGGAGCATATGAGAATGAAAACCCCTCACCATTGTTTCAAGTGTTGACCTAAATGGACATTTAATTCTTTTTCAAGTGATAACAAGTTTGTTTTCTTTTTTGTCCTGTAAGAACTTGAATTATTAAGCCAGAAGACTACTCCTTACCCAAGGTAGGCATAGTTTTCCCCTAGGTAATTTTTTTTTTTTGTATGCCCTAATTGGCAACACCTACTTTTTTTTTTTTTTTTTTGTTTTGTGTGTTTTTTTGTTTTTATTTCAGCATATTATGGAGGTACAAATGTTAAGGTTACGTATATTGCCCTTGCCCCCCTCCCACCTCGAGTCAGAGCTTCAAGCTTGACCATCCCCCAGACGGTACGCATCGCACTCATAATGTATGTATATGCTCAACCCCCCCTCCCCCTTCCCGTCTGCCCGACACCCGATAAATGTTGTTCCTATATGTCCACTTGGGTGTTGATCAGTGAAACCAGTTTGCTGGTGAGTACATGTGGTGCCTGTTTGTCCATTTCTTGGGATACTTCACTTAGTAGAATGGGCTTCAGCTCCATCCAGGAAAATACAAGAGATGCTAGATCACCATTGCTTCTTATAGCTGAACCTCTAGGTAATTTTTGAAAGGCTGTTTAGTCATGCCGGTCTTCCAAACGCCTGTCCGCACTATCATGTTTCTCTGCAGTATTCTGTTCTTATTATAAGTAAAAGTAATTATACTATATTAGAAGTCATAATATTTTTATAAGTAACCAAGAAATTAGAAATGCCTGCACCAAAGCAACTATCAGCAGAAGAGCAAACAATTCAATCATGTCTATCTTTGCTTTAATGGAAATCACAACTGAGAAGAAAATGAGAGGTTTTTACGCAACCTTTATAGAAGAGCTCTTTTGCTTTTCATGAAATGTTTCTCCTTGGCGAAAGAACCAGGATACTGAAGTATACCAATAACACAAAGAAACTATAAACCTTTTGTAATTTTTGGAGTTGAATTCTCCCAGCAAAGGAAATGTATTTTATTATGGGCTAGTAATAGCCATGCAGAGAAATCACTCACAAAAAATAGCAGTGCACTTGGGGAGGATGATCAGTTATTGCACACGCTAAGTGGATCAGAAGTGCTTCTATCTGTTGCTGCCCGCATCTGCTACAAATTTCTGCATAGAATTTGCATTTAGACTCCTTATATAATAAGTAATTAAATTTCAAATGACTGTTCATATTTTTCAAGCTGCAAATGCAGTTCAACATGTAATTGTTACTTAAACTATATTTTATTTTTCCGTCTAATTAATATATATACATAGTTAAAAAGCTAATAGTGCAGACTTAAAAGAAAAGCACAGCCCACTTTGTAACTTCAATCCCTTTTTAAAAAAGACAATCATGTGTAAACCCTAGCTAATTTCTAAATCTAAATCAACAATACATATATTACTAGAATTGTTTAGTTAGCTAGTTTAGATAATATCTATTAATTTACTTAAACTACTCCATTTTACCCTTTTCACATCTTTCTAATATAACTGTTATTAATTTTAGCCTTCTCTATTAATTTTGCAACCTTATATAATTTTAAAAATACTTTTGTACTATTAATCCTAAAGAGAATACATTATTCCTTATTTGATTAGGGTAAGTTATTATATTTTGCACTCAGCCTCTGTCATCCCTGTTTTTCTTTTTATCATTTTAAAAATTGGTTAATTTTATATTCTCTTCTGAAACCCTAAGGTTGATATCTGTATTTTGTCTATAATATTTTATTTTGCATTTTGTTTTTCAGACTTAGCTACATAACTGACCGGTCCGGAGCACTTTCGTAACAGGCTCATGTTTGGCCCTTGATACCGGACATTCTACTTTAACTCTTTGAAGTCAGGGTTAAAAACTGTTGGTCTATAGCTCAAACATAAATTGTGGAACCAAATAGATAGTGTTTTCAATGCCTTTATATAGTACTCACAACTAAGTATTACATTCCCCTATGTGGAAAATGATGTGTGTCTGTGTGTGTTTTACTTTATTTTGTGCAGTGTGTCCTCTAATTAACCATTATAATCAGCTACCTTGTTGAAGCATTTTTGTCTTATTTTTCCTGAAAACTCTATTACCTGTCACTGCAGTCCTCTAAGACCTACCATATGTAAACATATTTTTATTGATTTGACATGTAATTCTTAGATAAAAGTCACTCTCATTTGGAGATGTGAAGGTATCGCTCAGTTGCGTAGTTTTGCTGATGAGGGCTCTAATGTGATCTTGTTCTTCTGTAGCTAACACATCTCATTCTCTGAAATTTTTAGAGATGTCTGTGCATCATTGATTTTATAAATTTCACAATATTTGCCAGTGTGTAGATGTTTGTTGAAAATTTTTGCCTTGTGTACTTGGTGGTCACTTTAATGACTGCCACAGTTTGAAAAGCCCCTTGGATTATCCTCTTCTTGTTCTTTTCTTCAGTTTTCTTTCTTCTGTATTTCTAATACTTTTATTTGTATCAGGTAGTTGATGTGGACAGTTTGAAGGGGATTGATTCGTGGATCCATTTCTGTACTTTCAGTGAAACCTCCTTTTACAGACACATCTCGTACTACCACCGGCCGCCTGGCGTGGGAGTCCTGATTCTCGGGAACTTGGCAGAGGCAGTTCAGGTAATCTCCACTGTGATCTTCTCATGTGCACTGTAGAGTTTCATTCCCTCTTCTTCATCAGTCCCAACCTTCCAAAAGCTTTCTGTGATAATCGTGTATGTTGAAAATTTTAGTATACTGATGATCTCTCTCTCACCTTCATTATTCTTTCTTCCCTCCCTCTCTTTCTCTTTCTTCTCTCTTTCCACTCCTCCTCCTCATCCTTCTTTGCCTCTACCTCCTTCTGTTTGTCTATTCTCCAGTGATGACATCTTGGTAGTTTCTTGAGAATAAAATGGAATAAATATAGATGACCACCTTTATATTTTTGAAGAGAAGCCAATTTTTTCTAAAAAGCTTCACCAAAGAATTTATTGTTTCTGTACTTTTAATATTGTTTACAAAGACAGCAATTATGAAATTGTGTATTTAGAGAAATTGTACCAAGTAGAAAATGTTGGACTTCTTAAACATTGGACAAAGTAGTAAGCTATTATAATAAGTGACTACAAGCTACCAGATTCCCTTAGATTTCTTTCTTGCATTTGCTTTTTCTTTTTATTCATTTTCTGACGTTTCCACATTACTATTTTGTCCTTGCTGTGGTGTTTACTCAACTGTGCTTACTGGGCCTTGCTCTCCTACTTATTGTGCAAATTGTACACATGAGATTTTGAGTTTTGTTGTTTGGAGAGTCATAAATATATCATTTTCATGCTCAAGTACATTTTCTCTGTTCAAGATGACCATTATGCATTCTATTTAGTGTGTCAGAGGTAAAATGTGACAAAAGTACTTAATGTGATAGAGCAAAAGGATTACTGAATATAGAATGAGAAACCCTGGATGTCGGTTCAATCTGCCATTTACCGAAGGTAACTCTCTAAAACTTATATTAATGATTTGTAAAATGAGGCTTAGTGTATATTCTTATTGACTATTATATGAAACTGCTCTAGAAACTTTTAAAGCACATCAAATCTACAATGTTAGAAGACGAAATAATTTTATGTGAATATTGCTTTGCTTTTACTAAAAGAATGGATTTTCTACATTGTGCTGTAGTTCATAATAAATTGCCATTAACTGTTTAAAAGGATGTATTTTACAACATGGTAGTAATACTATTATTTAAATTTGGAGGCACTTCCTATAAGAGTACTTGAGAAATTTAAATGAGTTACTTTCATATACTGTGACAGGTCTGTAAATCTTTGCATTGATCTGCAGGAGTTCTATGTGTTCTATAAAGTATTAGATGAGACAATGCATAAATATAAATCTTGAGAGTATTTTAAAAAGAAACACAAAAAGCATCTTTTATATGTTTATTACTATAGCCAGGATTGTTCAGTTGATTAATTAGGTATTCAATATATGGACTTATTTTATTTATATACTCATTTTTTTAAATAGTATGTTAAGGTGAATTTTTTTTTTCTCTTGTGCAGATCAAATCATGTGTATAAAACACTGGTGCAGGGGGAAGAACAACAATATTTCAGCTGAATGGTTTTCAATTAATCAGCCCAGGAGGAGGTGATATGAATTAGAAATTCATAGGTTCAAAGAATATCTGATGAGTTTTGACAGAAGGCGCATTATCTACTAAATATTTTTAGCATCTAACTCAGATACCATGAAAGCAAATACTTATCATCTAAATCAAATATGATGGACCTTATTAATAAAAAGTAGAGCAGATTTTTATAATACTTTAACATTTCATTACATTTTTTTGCTATGTAATTTATTATACAGGTGACAATACAACTTCAAGATAGTTAGGTACTATTAATATCAGAGTCTAAAGTTCAATAAGATTGTTGGTCCAGCAATACATTTACTTGATCCATGTTTTAGTAAAAGTAATGTAAACTTCTACTCATCACTTACATTTTTTGTTTTATTTCTGGATGTTATAGGGGTACAAATGTTTTGGTTACATGGATTGCTTTTGTACTGCTGAGTCAAAGTAATAAGTGTGCCCATCACCCAGGTAGTGCACATTGTATCCATTAAGTATGATTTCACTCATCCCCTCCTTCTGCCTCTTACCTGTATGATTTCCATTGAGTTTTATTTCTAGCTGTGCACATAAGTGCTGATCGGTTAGGTACAACTTAATAATGAGTACGTGTAGGGTTTGTTTTTCCATTCTTGTGTTACTTAGGAGAATGGTCTCCAATTCCATCCAAATTATTGCAAAAGGTATTAATTCATTTTTATGGCTGAGTAGTACTCCATGGTATACACATAGCACATTTTATTAATCCACTCATGAATTGATGGGTACTTGGGTTGATTCTACATTTTGGGGATTGTGAATTATGCTGCAATAAACATTCAAGTGTAAGTGTCTTTTTGGTAAAATGAATTTTTTTTCCAATGGGTGAATACCCTGTAGTAGGATTGCTGGATCAAATGGTAGGCCTACTTTTAGTTCTTGGAGTAATCTCCATACTATTTTCCATGCAGGTTGCACTAGTTTTCACCAACAGTATATAAGTATTACTTTCGTTCTGCATCTACTCCAGTGTTCATTGTTTTGGGACTTTTTGATAAAAGCCATTCTCACTGGGGTTAGGTGATATCTCATTGTGCTTTTGATTTGCATTTCTCTGATGATTAGTGATGTTGAGCCTTTTTTCATATGTTTATTGGCCATTAGTCTATCTTGTTTTGAAAACCTTTTGTTCGTGTTTTTTTGCCCAATAAATACCAACATCATTTTTTGCAGATCTAGAAAAATAAGTCAACACTTCGTGTGAAACCAGAAAAGACTCTGAATAGCCAAAGTAACCTTAAGCAAAAGGAACAGATCTGGAGGTATCACTTTAGTAGACCTTAAGCTATATTACAAGGCTATGGTAAGCAAACAGCCTGGACCTGGCACAAAAATAGAGACATAGACCAATGGAACAGAACAGAGAATCCAGATATAAAACTGCCCACATACTGCTATCTGTTCTTTGACAAAGTAGACAACAATATACACTGGGGAAAAGAATCCCTATTCAATAAATGGTGCTGGGATAATTGGATGGCTACATGTAGAAGATTGAAAGAGGATCCATATTGCTCACCACTCCCCAAAATTAATTCAAGACAGATAAGAGACTTAAATCTAAGACTTGAAACCATAAGAATTCTAGAAGAAAATGAAGAAAAAATTCTTCTAGATATCGGCCTAGGCAAAGAATTTATGAAGAAGAACCAGCAACAAAAAAATAAATAAATGGGACTTATTAAATAAAAAAACTTCTGCACAGCTGAGGAAACAATCAAAAGAGCAAATAGAGAAAATATTTGCATACATTCAATAAAGGCTAATAGCCAGAATCTACAAAGAGCTCAAGCAAATCAGCAAGAAAAATATCAAACAATCACTTAACATCTGTATTGCACTCTTTTCATCTGGCCAAACAATTCCCTAGAACTCAATACACCAGACACATTCAATACACCAGACCATAGAATAATTTTCTAGGTCACACGTGGTAAGATATTTCTCATGCACCCTACAATAAAATTTCCAAAAAGATAGGTGCCCTAAAGTCAGTAATATGAGGTTTAATTATGTTTTACTCCTCAAATGAGCAACAGGTCTTAATGAATGCCTAAAAGTGGCAAGAACTTGTTGGAAATGCATTTTGATCCCTAAGAACTATCTCTACAATAATGGACCTGTAAGACATCTGTTTAAGATCACTTTGCTTTTCATTGTGCTTTTTAAGAAATACATATATCTATACACTTTCAGATGATTTTGTTTTTCCTAAAGGGATTGACATACAAAGTCAATCAAAGATGAGGTGGAATGGGGTAAAATGTTCTCTGTTGGGGTTGCCTCAGTTTCACTATCTCATGGAGAGGAGAGTAGATACTTGGCTCAGCATATGTGTGTTCTGCAAAATACTGTATCACTCTGTTACTTGTAAGAATTTTGGCTCTACTGAAACAACAGTAAGTTATTTTGACTTTTTATGACATAACTTTATCTTGCTGGGAGTCTACCGGTTAATGCACAATCGTTTCACTCTTAATTCCACCAGCCAAACTTGTTTTAAGTCCACGCTAACCCATTGCAATAACCAAATGCTATGAATTTAGAAATTTACCTATTTTATCAATAGTCTGATAACTATCTTAAGGATCTAACTCACTCTATTGCATATTGAGCCAAGGGAAATAATGGTCTTAGATCATCTGGGCATTTCAATCTGTTCAAGTAATAATTTAAGTACACAGTGTGATAAAAAGGACATGCTTGAAGCTCTAACTCGGGTGGGGCAAAGGCAATATATGCAACCTAAACCTTTGTACCCCTGTAATATGCTGAAATAAAAAAAATAATAAAAAAAGAAATCCCATAGGTGACCCTTCTTGGTTCTCTTTCCCGTTTTCTTTTCTGTAATAGTGACTATATAATTAAATTGTTTTTCATTCAAAAAAAAGCTATAAAATTATAACTGGAAAGGTCTATAAACTCTGCGTCTAGACTGATTCCTTAAAAAGGATGATAATAGGAATTTTGGAGTCAAAATTCCAAAGTTTGATTCCAATTTGCCCATTTCTTAACAATATCTCCTTGGATAAGAGACACTCATTTTAAGCTTCATTTGCTTTATTATTATTATTATCATTATGAGACAGATCTTGTTCTGTTGCTTGGGCTAGAGTACTGTGGTGTCAGCCTAGCTCACAGCAACCTCAAACTCCTGAGTAGCTGGGACTATAGGCATGTGCCACCATGCCCAGCTAATTTTTCTGTTTTTAGTAGAGATAGGGGTCTCAGTCTTGCTCAGGCTGGTCTTGAACTCCTGACCTCAAGCAATTCTCCTGCCTCGGCCTCCCAGAGTGCCAGGATTACAGGTGTGAGTCACTGCACCCAGCCTTAAGGTTCATTTTCCTCATCTGAAAAGTGAGAGGGGGTTGAACAAATGTATGAGTTATCCACCGTTATAATGTCATACAGAATGTTTTCACTGCCCTGAAAATCCTCTGTGTTCCTCCTACTTGTCCAAAATCCATAGAATGTGCAACACTAAGAATGAGCCCTAATGTAGACTACGGACTTGAGTGATAATGATGTGTCAATGTTGGTTCATCAATTTTTTAATAAATGTACCACTTTGGTGAGAGATGTTGATAATGGGAGAGGCAAGAAATCTTTTGGAAGTCTCTGTACCTTACTCTCAGTTTTGCTGTGAACTTAAAACTGCTTTAAACGATAAAATATTTTTTAAAAAAGAAAAAGAACAGGTAGGACATAATAGTTTAATTACAAAAGTTTGTTCTGATAATCTATTTAAAGCACTTTTCATAGCATCCATCGCATAGCAAGTGTCTGATAAGCATTTGTTTCCGTTTCACAATATCCTCTCTTAAAACCCCAGGCACCACATGTACTCACCAGCCAATTGGTATTAGCTGATCAACACCTAAGTGGACACACAGGAACAATCTTTATCGGGTGTTGGGCAGACGGGAGGGGGAGAGGAGGAGATGGGTATATACATACACAATGAGTGCAATGTGCACCGTCTGGGGGATGGTCAGGCTTGAGGCTCTGACTGGAGGGGGGAGGAGGGCAAGGGCAATGTACATAACCTTAGCATTTGTACCCCCATAATATGCTGCAAAAAAAAATGATAAAAACCCAACTAAAACCTCCATTCCATCTCCTAGGAAATGTTGTATATGAAAACAATGACTGAGTACAGTAATATAGTCCTAAAACCTCAGTAATCAGGGAGCACTGTACAGAAAATAATTGCATCCTGTATCCAAGGTTTTCATACAAAGATGAAGTATTTATCAGAGTTTGGCACAAGGACACATTCCTCAGAAAGAATGGATACTGACCACATGCAAGTAATTAGTTTCATGCACTTCTAGAATGCTAAGAACTTATAGAAATACCTTCAATCATCCTCACTGCATTTGGCACTTGAACATTTGGGAAATGAAATGGAAGAGAGAATAGAACACACCGTTTTGGATATTAAGAAAGGACTTACATATTTAGTTATCGTTGACTTGCTGATAGAAACACTAAGCTTTTGGAGACAATCAGCTTAAAAAAATTTCTAAACATAGATATATATAGACACACACATATGTGTGTATATGTATATATCATGGGAAAGTACTTCTTACTACTTTATACATACCTTCTGTGACCACATGGCTACATTTAGTTGGAATGCCATGGAGTCCTGATTATAAGTCTGAAAACTAGCACCAGTTATAGTGTACTCTTTAAAATTATGTAATTAGGACTTAACAGTGCTTATTAAGTATGAAATACACAATGCTATATGTAATTTTGGTAGCCATCATGCACTGGAAATATGTATTGCAAGACAACTGGCCCACCTTGGGGTGTGAAACGAACCTTTCAAAGATATCCCATGATATAAGATCGTAAGGGTGAAAACATGTAGGAGGAGACAATTCACAGTGTCCAGGGATCTCATGAGCTTCATTGGGAGAAATGTCACTTTTTTGTTTTTAATACCCCAAATTATTTATATGTCATACACTATGGTTTGAAGGTCATACTGTTATTCTTGGTTATTTTTTATGAGATCTCTGAATAAGTGAAGTTAAAATACAAACTCACCTAACTTAGCTGGCAGCAGTCAAGTCCCACTTTTCAGCCATCGGGTGTGTTCAGTGAAGATTCTCTGACTCTCCAAGGAAATATTAGCTTATTTCTTGGACTCATTTGACTTCATTTTAAAGATATCGGAAATATTTCCTTGTTGTTTGCAAAGGAATTAACAAGTGTCCAGTTTAGATGACAGGACTATTTTTTTTTAATGTTCACTTGCAATATAAATATCTTACATTGTTCCAAAATCCAGGCATTATTCTGTTGTATAGGTATTATAGTACAAATTCAAGCATCGTATGAGTCAGTGTCTGATTATGCTCTAAGAAAATATGTTTAAGGAGTAGAAGAAGAAAAATACCATAGACGGCTTTGTTACATTTTGCACGTAAAAGTAAGGTAAATCTTTTATAAGTACAAAAACTGATATTTTTAACAAAACAGAAACAGAAAAATTAATTGAAAGTTTTACTAAAATTCAAAATCATGAGAATCTCCAAGCTTTCATGTCTATGCTCATTTTTCAAATTTATATAACTCTCTCCAAATCAAAATCTGCTATGATAAAGTTATTTTATATTTAAATTTTTTTATTTCATTGTAGCATACTAGTTAAATACACACACACACACACACACACTATGATGCTGTTAGGGTGATGTACTTTTTTACCATTTTATTTTCTAAAAGTAAGAGAGAGAAGAGATAATAAAGTTATTAAGCCTGAAACTATAAATGCTATAAGATAAAGGTTATGAGATATTAACCTACTTGCAACCCAACAAGTTTACTTGACACTGATGCACACACACATATACACACACATACACACCTGTAGATCAGGAAAAAGATCTTTTATGCACACAAAAGACACAGAAGCCTGAGTCAGTTCTCCAAGCCCCAAATCCAAATCCACGTGACAGGCATGCTGAGAGCCGGTGACACTGGCATCCTTCGAGGGACTTGAACCAGAGGAGACAGCCTCTGAAACTACAAAACTCAAAGTTTGTATAGAATGTGCAGGCACATTTATCCATTCTCTTCTCTGAAAATAGAGAGACCTTGTCTTTTATTCTGGAATGTAAACAAATTTTCAGCTAGGGCAGGAGGAAAAGGTCTCTACCCTGGAATGTAAACAATGGGTGCTGGGGGAGATAAGATCGGTGTCTTTAAACTTTATTGCCCTTACAAAGCAAATGGCTGCCGGGAAGCTCACTATCTCTGACTTCCAAGGCTTGTTAGTATTTAGTCATCCTTGAGATCCCAGTGCTCTTTGCTCAGAAACCCCTAATCATGAAGAAATATAAAATTATTCATGGAACATTATCTCCTGAAAATAATTTATATGAGGAGGACATATTAATGCAATGCATTATAATCGTGTTGGCATTACATTTTCAATCATAAATTATTTCAATTATTAATCATAAAATATAATGACATAAATTTATCAAATTGAAATATTAATAAATATTTCAGAAGCACAGAATCTATAATGAAAACAAAATGCAGTAAAGGCCAAAAATAAACTTCAATCGTTTGCATTCTTTGTGACTGGCGACAGATATATTGCCAATTACATCTTATTCGTGCATGAACTGAAAGAAAAATACAAATTGGAAAAAATAGGCAAAATGTATGAAGGTAAATTTCAGAATAAGAAACACAAATAAGCTTTAAAAATGAAACATATACAAACTTGCTAGTAGAAAATGAAAAACAAGAGTGTAACTTTTTTCAGCCATTATAATACACTTGACAAAAATTTAAACTATTGATAATATTCAGTGCTAATAAAAACATAAGGAAAAAGGCACCCATAGATTGTCAGAGGAAACAAAATTTGTTACAAACGTTTAGGAATATATTAAATATTACCTATTACACTTTGAATAAATCTGTTCACCAAAATTTGTACCATCTGTGGAAAATATTACATATTGTATGTATTGTTTCAGTTTGGAGTTGTTTAGAGTTGCTGCCAAGGACTGCATTTCTGTCCCATTAGTAAACGCGTTTCTGTGACTGAGGCCCGGCCATGGAAGGATGTGCGCTACTTCAGACCAAAGTTGTAAATATTTCCTACAGATGATTCTCCATGCTCTTTCCTCTGCTGGTTAATCTGTAATAGAGGATATTCTCAGGGAAACGTTGGAAGAAATATGTAAACGATAGCAGAGTTTTTGTCACTCTGGATCCCTGAATGACTGCATGGAGGGGAGCTGCCCTCTGTTTTGTTCACTGCCCCAATATTAGTAGATGATTGAGATACTAACTACAATTTAGTTAGGCTACTAAAATGTTGTAATTCACTTATTACAGCAGCTAGCTTTGCCCTAGTTGATATGATCCCAAAAATGAAAGACAGAAAGAAACAAAGTATATGAGGATGCATCAAAAAGGATATGACCATCACCATGGTAGACAGTGTCAAAACTCTGGACAAAAGATTGTATTCTCCGATAAATTATATAATATCAATGTCTCATAGTAGGTTATTAAACATAATTAGATAAACGATCTGGAAAATAGACATGCTATATTTCTAATTAAACAGACATGTATAGATTTTATTTTATGTGTATACATAAACTCCTGAAACCATAACCTCAACCAAGGAAATGAGCATATTTATCAGCTCTAAGAGTTTTTGTGTGTGGGATGAGAACATTTAAGATCTACTCTCTTAGCAAATTTCAAGTATATAATACAGCATTATTAACTGTAGTCACCATGCTGGACATTAGGACTCCAGAACTTATTCAACCTGCCTCACCGAAACTGTGTGCACTTTGATCGACATCTCTCTGGAGGCTTCTCGTCTCCAGAATTAGAAAATAAATGTCTGTTGTTTAAGCCACTCAGTTTGCATTATTCTTTTATGGCAGCCCTGCCCAGTAACACAGCAGCCTGCTTAAAACAACTAGGTCTTTCTCTTATTATTTTTTTTTTTTGAGAAATTTTATAGTTTTGTTCAGAGGCTATCTTTGTATTTATACATTTTTTCATACATTAAACTCTCTATTTATTTAATTTTTTCTATCTGGTTCATTAAGTTTTTGCAATATCCTTTAATGCTCACCTATTGCTCATATAATCATTTCTCGTTACCTCTCCCTTCTCCTTCCATTACTTTTAGTTGTATTATTATTTATCCTAACACATGGCATTCAAACACTACTCTTTCATTCCTTCTGTTGTTTTGGTCTCAGATGTATACTTGCATACTTTAAAAGCGATCCTTTTGCTGAAGCTTTCATGATCATCTTTAGGTTAGAGGAAGTTTGTGCTCTAGTTCATTCCTCAAGGACGTCTGACACAGCTACATATGACGGGCACTGTATCACAGAAAGAAGGCAAATCTCCGATTGTCACAGAATTTAAAGAGGGTGAACTCTCAGAGCTAATTTAGAATCAGGTATGCCTTCATCTTGAGCCACAATGTTTGGGGTAAAATCTATTTAAAATTTTCATATCTCAGATCTGGCTTAATTCTGGAGAAATACTGGCAGATATCAAAAATAGGCAGTGGAAGAATGCATGAATTAAAATAGTACTTTTTAATTTTTAAAGTGCACGTGAATCACTTGGAGATCTTATCAAAATGCAGATGCTAATTTAGTAAGTTTCTGTAATGACTGTATTTCTAGCAAGATTCTACGTGTTTAGGATAGCTTTGGTCTATACATGCAGCTTTGAAAGGCAAGGGCTTAGATGTCATTCTAAGTATAGTAACTCCTAAAATATTAAGAGTTATGTAGTTCCCTAAAAGACGTTTTCTAGTAAATAGCTTTACTTAAACACATAATTGTAAATTTTATACACATACAGGAATTTCTGATGTTTGAGTAATTTGACCGTGCACCCAAGATGATAGAAAATGTGCAGTGTATTTTCACATAGTTTTCAATGCCTGATGATATATTCTGTCATTGCCCAATGGGTGTAAAATAATATCATCTCCAAATAATATTCCCTCCCATGCACTGTAGAATGATTTGTAAGTTAACTTTGAGTAATACCCTATTTCCTAAATGGCACTGTTTGCTCTAAAGTTCTATCAAGTAGGGGTTATATTTTCTCCCACACCAAATTTACTATAAATTTACTTCAAGGGCTGAGGTGAAGTTCACATCCTCTTTGATAATCCCCTCTTGTTGGACAACATTGTTCTTCCCTTTGCCATGTAAAAAATGACTCTTTTTTAAAAGTACATGATTTTGTATTTTACCTTTGCTAGTTTCTCTCGTTAAAGTTGTCTACAGTCAGTTTCTCTCTCTTATTATTAGATCTTATCATTCGGCTCAAGGTGTGCGTGTGTGTGTGTGTGTGCGTGTGCATGTGTGTATGTTTACATGTGTGTGTTTCCTTTCTCATCTGTATTCAACTGCTCGGTTCTTTCCTTGAACTTCTGTCCCATAGTGATTTGTTTACTCACCCCAGAAACCTATCTCAGCGTTTATACCCTAAGCCTTACTAGATCTTATTTTCAAGCATCACAGTCTTTGACCACTGTCTTCCATCTTCCTAGCTCGCCTCTTTTAAGGTTCTTAACTCAGCAAATCTTCCCTTCAGGACATCCAGACAATTGATGTGACATTCTATTTCACAAGTTCTCATTTCTGCATAATGCAGCTTAAGTTGTATGAACAATCATTATTTAATCAATACTCTTCATTAAATCCTTAGCTCTCTTGTCCTACTTCTCATGAATCACATTTGCCTGAAGAAAACCCAATTCTTGTTTAAATTCAACTGTTCATCCACTGCACGCCTGCAAACACCTGAACATGGCTGCAGGAAAAACATACAGCATCAGAAGAAACTTCTCTTGAGATATATAATTCCAAACAAATCATTGCCCAAACTCCCTCGTATCCATGCTTCATAGAGAGTGCCTCTCCCTCTCCTAGATGACTATGTTATAACTTCTTACTTCTCCGCAACCTTGGATGTGACTCTCCTTTACTTTTACGAAGCCGAATGACTTAACTTACCTTTTGACAAGATATTTAAAGCAACCTCAGAGGAAATTCTTTCTTTTCTTTTTTTGTGGCAGGTAATAACAACCTTTCTACATCGGTAGCCATATTCAGTCCTCACTTCTACTGCAGTGAGAAATCGGAACTTACTCTTCCCAAAGCCGTCTTTTCCATTAGTGCATCTAATTGCATTAACTTACGCTCTTTGAGGAGTTTGCTGCTATATTTTTCTTCTTTCATGGGATTGTATGTACCAACTGTTGTTTGAAACCTCCAAAAAGATTATTTCTACCTTCTTGACTTCTCCTTGGAATTTTAGGCTCATGTAACCAAAACAAATTGGTGTTAGAATTAGATGTCAAAGAGGCATCCACCACATTAACCTTGCTTTCTCTCCACCAAACCAGCTCTTCCTCATTACACCAGTATCAGTAAATGATAGTACTATTTACTTGGTAGCTCATATCAAACACTTAGGAGTTTTACATGAGTTCTCTCCACATTTTATATTGCTCATCCTAATACTCAGCAGGTATCTCTGATCTTTCTTAAAGTGCATTTTTTTTTCTTGCCAGCACCAATGCTGCCATGTAAGTTCACTTTTCTCTCACCTGTACCGTGATAGAGATTTATCATTTAGAGTCTATTCCCTAAAAAAATCCTAGCTTATTTTTTAACATATAAAAATATATATTTTATTCAATTAAGAAAATAAAAATTTAAAGTTCAAATATAAACATAAAAGCAGGTTGTTACCCAGTGCTAATTCCTATTTAGCACCAATGACTTTGTATAACCTAAAGCTCCAAATCCAAAGCCATTATGTCACTAAGGAGATTTGGTGGTTGTCAAGAATGAGCAGTCCTCACACTTCATAATGTGTTTGGAGATGTGTGGGGACATTTGTTTGTGGGAAGGATTTGAGAGGGGAATATGCTGTAATGCATAGGATGAGGTGTCCCAAAATGAAAGTGTCCCGTCTCCAATGCCACGTTTATCTCCCAAATGTGGCCAGTTTCCTCATCTTCCTTGATTGTCCTGATTTGCTGTCCTGCAGTCACTGTGACATTAGTATTCACCTATCATGACAAACTCATTTCTACTTCAGATCATTTACACTTGTTACATACTTGATCTGGTGCAACATTACAAATTTGCACAGTTTTCATTCTTCATTTTCTCATGTTCTCCTCAAATTATATCTCCATAGATAGGATCTGAGTTTAAAATATTCAGTGAGCCATTTTGTAAACAGATGTGCTGTCATTCAGGCTCTGTTGCTCCATTTATAGAGCACAGGCAGAGTATATTTAGCATAATTCTTACAGGCCCTAGGATTTCCAGAATGGTAAATGTAGCACTGGCTTTAACTTAAGGTCACCAGCTGCACAGTCCCTAACAAGAGAGTTAGCCTGCCCCTTGAGGCTTTAGAGACAGGCATTGAATTCTTTCTTACTACGAGAGTCCTAGATGGCATCTTCTTCCAACTTAAGACTGTCTGGTCTTCTATGAAAATCTTTTGTTCAGTGTAGCCACCTTTATTCATTATCTCAGCTAGATCTTCTGGATAACTTGCTGCAGCTTCTGCATCAGCACTTGCTGTTTCACCTTGCACTTTGATGAGAATAACTTCTTCCCTTAAACTTCATGACAAGCTTTGCTGGCTTCCAACCTTTTTCTGCAGCTTCCTTACCTGTCTCAGCCTTCACAGAACTGAAGAGAGTTAGGGCCTTGCTCTGGATTAGGCTTTGCCTTAAGATAATGTTGTGGCTGGTTTGATCCTCTATCCGGATCAATAAAACTCTCTCCATATGCAATAAGTTTGTTTTGCTTTCTTATCATCCATGAGTTCACAGGAGGAGCACTTTTAGTTTTCTTTAAGAACTTTCTCATTGCATTCACAACTTGGCTAACTATCTAATGCAAGAGGCCTAGCTTTTAGTCTATCTTGGCTTTCCACAGGCCTTCCTCACTAAGCTTAATTATTTCTAGTTTTTGATTTAAAATGAGAGACATGGGACTCTTCCTTTCAATTGAACACTTAGAGGCCATTGTAGTGTTATTAAGTGGCCTAACTACTACATTTTTGAGTCTTAGGGAATCAGGAGACCTGAGGAAAGGAAGAGAGATGGAGGAATGGCTCATCGTCGGTAGAGCAGTCAGAATTCACATATTAGTTACCATTTAAGTTTGAGGCATGACTTCTAGTGCTCCAAACTGTTACCATAATAACATCAAAGATCACTGACCCCAGATCACCATAACTGATATACCAATAATGAAAAAATTTGAACTATTGCAACCATTACCAAAACGTGACACAAAGACACAAGGAGAGGATCAGAGTGTATACTTTAAAAATTTTGGCTCAAGGTCAGGGCTAGTGTCTTTCAATGTTTTGGGCAACAACCTAGACATCTTTTTTAAGGCCTGGGAATGCTCAAGGCTCCAGGCTGGGTTCAATACTGACAAAAATTCATGTAGCTGGCCTAGTAAAAGGGCCATCAAGCTTTCTTGGTCAGGACACAGCAAGAAAGCAGAAGGAAGTGAGGCACCCTGAAGTATGTGCTGTGTGTTTGTTTGTATGTTTAGATGTGTGTGTATTTAACCACTCACAGGGGCATTCAGTAGATCCAGTACAGGTACTTCCATTACCGGAATTTCTTTCTTCTTTTCTTTTTTTTTTTTTAATATCACAAGCTAATTTGGGAAAACAGACTATCGATATAGAGCAAACACTAAAATACAAACAAAGCAATGTTTCAAGGTTATTTAATATTAATAATATTATTATTATATATAATATAATTAATATAATATTATAATATAATTATAATATTATTAATATTATCAAGGCCAATAATCTCTTGAGAGAGAGAAAGAAGTACAAACCTTGTATACATGTTTTGTCTGCCAAACCTGAAATGATTTCAAGGCAATCTAAAATTCAGGACAATCAGAAACAAAATGAAAATCAAGCATGTTTAAAAATTAGCATGATGGAATTTAATTATGAAATGTTTTTATTAATTTAAATGATCTACTTTAAGTTTAGGTAGAAATATAAAAAGAAAAGGACAAATTAAATAATAGCAGTGAAAATTGGTATCATTAAGAAGCTTATCATTTGTTATCATACTATGCAAAACAGACATGGTTTATTTGACAAAACACTAGGTTTTCTCAACTAGGAAACACATTGCCAATGAAACCACATAATATTCTGTAGTGAAATAAAAGTCATCAAAATACTAGTTGTGGTTATTTAAGAAATGCATTGGCTAGCAGTTAATGGCTATTTTGACTGAAGATAAATTATGGTTTCTAGTACCTAATATTTGATTCAGAAATATAGTTCATCTTTTTAAGAGAAACATCTTTAAATGTCAACTCTAGTATTGTTAATGCATTTTCTTTACTAAACTTCTGAATATCTTTTGTTTTAAAACCAGATTTGCTATTAAGTCGAGAAGTAATTTATGGCTTAGCCTTACCTAATTAGCTTAGAATTTGATTTTCTCCATTGAAATGACAGGAAACAGGCTATTAATTATAGGCTTAGACCCAAACTGCTGGGAACATCAATAATTTTACTGTAATTTTCTCAGTAAATTTCAAATCATAAAACCTTACGCGTGCATTCTGGAGGTGGAGCACGTTTTATGTCCATTAACATGGAGACAACACATTGATTGCTTGCTATGATATTATGAAAATGAACTGAAGAGACAGGTCCAGGGGAAAAATGTTCCAATAAATGAGACATTCTGCTGCATCCATTTATCCTTGCTAAAATTAGGATATATAATTTTTGAGCCAAATTATACATACTCAAGCAATGTATTTTGACTGAAAAAAACCTCATTATACACAGATATTGAAAATTCAGCAATACATGGTAATACCTTTTGTGTCCATTTTATTAACTGTAGATTATTGCCAATAAAAATTGCATTCGTTTATTCAAAAATATTCATTGTATGTCTAATAATTCCATTCACTCTTTTTTGATGGGGAAAGGGGAAACGTCTAAAGCCTATAATTGATTGAGAGAGCGAAGACAAACTCTAGTGCACAAGTATCAGGTTTGGCCCTTTCAGATAACAAATGTGCTATCATATTATATGTCATATTTAGACAGAATGCAGAGTCCATAAGTGTATATAAAAGTAAGTGTGTAGATTTGGTGGTGATAGTTTTGGATTGTACTCATCTGAAGTTTTCTATTTTCTTGAGTAATTAAGAAAGTTCATCATTTGATAGTGTACTGACAAAGCAATGCTTGAAGTTAGTCATTTTGAATTGAATATGAATCCAATAAGAGCTATGTATCATTGCCCCAGCAAATACATTTGCATGTATTCAGGCACAGAAGAGGTGGAAAGTTTTGTCTAGCAAGATGTGAGCTCCTTCCACATAGATATGAAGAAGAGAGAGGCAGACGAGAAGAGTATAGTTATAAAGATAGACCATGGGATCAAATTTGGGCATGGAGAGATATGAAAATATAAGGGTGGGAATTGTGGATAGGTGGTAGAATCCATGAGATGTTATGGGGGGGATTGGACAAAGAATTGTTGGAGTATAAAGGGTATGAGCTGAAGAGGCAGGAGTGAGGGTTGTAGAGTAGAATACTGGCTATGGAGACTATGAAAGAGTTGCAAATCAAGGATACAACACATGAATTATTGTTTTAATATCAGTTCAGTGGGTCATGGCTAACATTTTAAAATAGAATAGAACAGAATATACTAGAAAAGAATAGAAAATTTAGTACATTGTAAACAGTAAGAATAAATATTTTTTTATTTATTTTTTATAAAGACTTTTTTGAGGAACAATTTTAGGCACACAGCAAAATGAAGAGGAAAGTATAGAAATGTTTCCCCATATACTCTTCACCCCCACACATGCAAAGTTTCCCCATTATTAACATTCCCCACCGAAGTGCTACATTTGTTACAATTGATGTACTTATACTGACACATCCTAATCACCCATAGCCCATAGTTTATATGAGAGTTCATTCTTGGTGTGCAGTCTATAGATTTGGATAAATGTAGAATGTAGAATGTAGAATGACATGTATCCTACATTGTATCACTCAACAGAGTAGTTTCACTGTCTTAAAACCTCTGTGTTCTGCATATTTATCTCTCCCCTGACCCTAACCACAAGAAACCACTGATCTTTTCACTGTCTCCGTATTTGTGCCTTTTCAGAATGTCATATAGTTGGAATCATACCGTACATAGCCTTTTCAGACTGGCTTCTTACACTTAGCGATATACATTTAAAGTTCTTCTGTGTCTTTTCATGACTTGATAGCTTGTTTTCTTTTAGTGCTGAATATCATTCCATTATCTGAATATACCAGTTTATTTATCCATTTACCTACTGAAGGACATCTTGGTTGCTTTCAAGTTTTGGCAATTGTGAATAAAGCTACTATAAACATCCATGTACAGGTTTTTGTGTGAACATAAGTTGTCAACTCCTTTGGGTAAATACCAAGGAGGATGATTGTGGATCATACGGAAAGATTATGTTTAGTTTTGTAGGAAACTTCCAGACTGCCTTCCAAAGCGACTGCACCATTTTGCCTTCCCCCATCAGCAATGAATGGAAGTTCATGTTGCTCCCCCTCCTTACCAGCCTTTGGTGTTGTCAGTCTTCCAGAGTTTGGCCATTCTAACAGGTGTGCAGTGTTATATCATTGTTGTATTAGTTTACATTTCCCTGATGACACATGATGTGAAGCATCCTTTCAATTTCCACAATAATTTCTTTGTTGATACAACAGTTATTTGGAACTCCATTATTGTCATTGCAAAGTAGTCTAAGAATGTTTTATTTGTGACAACAAGTGTCCAATATTTGAAAAGAAATATTTTGCCTTTATACAATCTCAATGCATCTAAGTATATGGATTCTACAATTTTTGAATCAGGAACCTGTATATGCCTATCAATATTCTTCCAAATTATTCATCAATGATTGAGAAATTACGTTGAAATCTTTTGTTATCCTGATAGAGTATGCATTTTACCCATTAGTGCTATCAATCTCTGCTTTATATATTTTGAATCTACTTTATTAGACACATGCCAGTTAATTATAAATTTTTCCTGATGAATTATATCATGCTTCATTTCACAATTTTAAAATTTTCTTTATTTCTATGATTTATGAGCTCTCTTATAAATATTGTGTTATTGAAAGTATAATTTAAAAAAATTCTGAAAATCTTTGATATTGGTCTTTTCCTTCAAGGAAGCTCCATTTTAGTGTTTCCTTATTTCACATTGCTACTGGCTCCAGTCTCTCCTCTATCTGTTCTGTACCTATTTGTTTGATAGATTGTTGGAGGTAAAGATGGTATTTGCTGGATTTTTAAATGACTATTTTTCATTATTTTAAATTAATTCTGTCTTATTACATTATGATGTAAAATGTTACTATGATGTAAAAAAATGCATTAATACTTTAAAATATACTTTCCCCAGAATCTACTTGTTTTTCAGCATGAGGGCACTCTGAATATTTATCCCATCATACCGCCAAATGTCGATATCTTTTTTTTACTTCTCATTATGTGACCTGGGAAAAGGGTCTCAGTTTTACTTATATCTCAGTTGTCTCATTTTTTGAGGGGTAGAGACAGGGTCCTGCTATGTTGCCCAGGCTGATCTTGAACTACTGGCCTGAAGCATCCTTCTCACCTCGGCCTCCCAAAGTGTTGATATTATGGTAGTGAACCACCTCAGCTGGCCACAATACTCTCATCTTTAAAACAGGAAAAATAAAAAAAAATAAAAATAAAAAAACAGAAAAAATAATTAAAATAATACCTACTGTATTGGTGTCATAATGACTAAATAAGTGGCTATGTGGAAATTGCTTACTTTATGAGCAATAACTATGCCTGCCACTGTGCCCACTGAATCAGAACCCCATGAAAAGGAGAATGTGATCTTGTCTATATAATTTCAAAAAGCTCTCTATTACTAAAGTTATTGTGTCTACTGCCATTGCATTAATTCACATACATGTTGAAATTTTAAACAGTATTTATTACCCTTGTCCAAGCCATGACCTACAAAACACCTGCTCTACCTCTTTGAAGATTTGCATGCTTTTCCTCTACCTCCTCTCCTACTCCTTGAAGTACTACACTGGTTGTAGGGACAGGTTTTGTAGACCACTTTGGTTTTGGCTAAATGAGAACAATTTTCAGTTGAGTGACTAAAAGAGTCTACCCTGCTGTTCTAAAGAATTTTCTACATTATTGATAGGGTTTTACTGTTAAATGCTTCCTAACATCCTGAGTACCTGAGGGTTTTTCATTTAAGTTCTTCATGTCTATTTACGCTCTGACTCTAGTATGCATACGCTCTTTGTCTTTATCCTCTTAATGATTTACTTGATATTTAACATAAGGGATGGAAGTTCTGTGATTTTGTGGGAAAGATAGAATTAAACTGCCTCCCACAAAGTCCCCACAGGTATAAGAGATAAAAAATACACTTGGAGAATATATCACAAGAGCATATATTGTTATGTCCTATAGCAAATAGCAGATAAAACCAGACTAATTGGGATTAAAATGCCCACTGCCACTGTGAAAAATAAGTACCAAAAGTACATTACCAGAATAAAATATAGGGAAAATGAAAGAAGAATACTGAAATGACAAAAATAAAGTTGATGAAATTCTAAGGCAAATTAAATAAAATATCACTTTTTTCAGGAGATTCTCTCTATAATTAAAATTTTAAAACCCTGGTAATCTCAAAGAATGAAATGTTGTACATAAGTTATTTCTCTTTTACTTTATTATCTGTTTTTATCAGGTATTTAGAACAATATTCTGATCAATAAAATATTTTTATGTCATATAATAAATATTAATACTCATATAATTCTCCTTTAACACTAACATTATATGGTATATTAGTTGACCATTAATGATATTCAGAATAAATTTCTGAATTTCTAAGGTTAAGTGAACCTTACATATCATTTTATTATACTTGAAAAATATATTTTATAGATAGTCTGAAACTATGGGAAAATAATATTCAAATAAAATGCTAAATGAAAAAACACAAAGTTAAAATGTTACTCTACATAACTCTACATAAATTCTGTATAAAGAATTTTATAAATTCTTAAGTCTAACAAAATACATTTGATGTAAATTTTCTGCAATCTTAAAGACAAAGAAACCTATATTATATTTGTGCTTCAGTTGATTTACATTGGTGCAAAATGTTAATTTTAGACAGGCTGTCATTCAAGAATATCATGCAATATATGCAAATTCCCTTTACAGTCATTTTCTTTAAATATAAAATCATTAATATGCTTATTGTGATTAAATATAAAATCATTAATATGCTTAATGTGCTTATTATGCACATTTAAACAACAATTACAGTGAATTTCACTGAATGTATATTAGCTATTAAGCTTTGGCTTAGTAGATTTTCTTGAATAAGATAATCTAAATTAACATAAATTTTAAGTGTTAATTCAATGCCTACTTCTGGTATTGGTAATTATAAAAAAGCAGAATATTATATTTATTATTTATTATTTTTATTTATTTTACCAGTGTGGATTTGCCTTATAAACACTTAACTTAGGCTATTCTAATTTTTTATATTCTAATACATCTCTAGACATCAGTTTCCCAAATGAACAATGGGGCTAAATTAAGTGATTTTATTATTCTTTCTAGATCATAAAATGCTTGAACTTATTATGAATTACTCAATAATGCCCCCAAGACCCAGCTGCATAAATGTAATTAAGGCTTTCTAATAATTTATAATATATTTTTGGGGGAAGAGAGAAACTCTATGAATATTTTCATATTTCTGAACAGTTAGGGCTTATTCAGCAAAATAAATGGTCAAATGTGTAAAGAAGAAACATTCCCTGGAAGAAAGATATAGTGAGTTCCTCCAGAGATTAAGTGTTATCTATTCTAACCTTACCAACCAAAAGCATAATAAAAACCTGAAGACTTTCCCATCTTTTCTCCAGAGGATTTGTTTGTATTTCAGAACTGAAGTCTCTTTCTCTCTAGATGGAAGAAGGAGCAGATGTGACAGCTTCTTGAAATAAGCTTAGAATCTTATAATTTTGGGGTTCCTTTTCTGTGGTGCAACTTCACGCACATACAGGATAACATCAGGCTTTTATCACATCACCCCCTAGGGACTGGGACTCAGGGAACTGGCACTATGATGCTCTATGAGTAATAAACTGTCTGATCTCTGATCTGGAGACCTTGTGCCAGGTTACATCTATGTCGCACAAACCATTGTCATTATATTAACAATGGCTGGACATTTTCTGGACAGACCTCATCATATACATTTCGATGGTTTGAACTTTTTCATTTTAAGATAAAACATATTAAGTCACAGGCAATGAAAACATCTGTCAGTGGTGCCATGGCAGTCAACTTAGATATGACGTATTTAGGTATTAGTTTTTTTATTGACAATTTATATTGAAAATAAAAACAAACAAAAATACACATGAGCCAATACATGAGCACACATTCCATTGATCTTCAAAATGATGATGTAATTACATGTCATGTACTTTTTCAAGATTCTACATTACACTCATTAGAAGATGAGAGTACAAAAAGCCAATAATATTCTCAGTATTATGAAGAAAATGGTTATCTTGTTTCTTGTGGACACCTGAAAGGATCTCAGGAATCTCCAGAGGTTCACAGACCACAAGTTGAGAAGTGCTATTTCAGAATATAACTGTATTTTCTCTATTGATATTTCTCTATAATATTTCACTAAATGTATAAAACACAAATTATGTATTTATTCTGCTATGGATGTATATTTGGTTGTTTTCAATTTATTTTGTTAATATGAACAAGTTTACTATTAGTGACATTTTAATTCCTGGTGCGTATTTCGAGAGGTTTTCTCTGGTGTATATAGAGCTAGCTGTGGAATAGATAGGTCACACAATTAAGATAATAAAATTAACCTTCAAATTTCAGGGTAAAAAATACCTGTTTTCTAAAGGGGTCATATTGATTTACACTCCCACCTGCAGTTTAAGGGACATCCCGTTTGTTCACATCCTCAACAACCTTTTCAGAATTTATAATTTTGCTACCAGCTAAGTGTGAAATGGTTTCTAATTGTGGTTGCAATTTACCTTTTCCTTATTTATAAGCTTGAATGTGTCTTTTATTTTCATATATTTATTACCTATTTGGAATACCTGTTTTGTAAGGTATAATTTTTTCTATTTAGTATTTTTTGTATAATAATCTATTTTGTTTGCTATTAATAAAGTTATGACAATTTTCTTTTGGTTAGTATTTTCATATTATCCTTATATACATATATTTCACTTTACACTAAACTTTTCTCTGTCCTGAAAGATTAAGTGTGCGGATGTACAGAGAACTTATTTGGATTAATTTTTCATTAACTTGGCCAACTTTGGTTTTTTTTACCTAGAATTTTATTCTATCTAAATTTAATGTAAATAGATATTTGAAGGTCATATCTACCAACTTATTTAGAGCTTTTCATTCATCTCACATGTTCTATTTTTCTTTCCCTGCTTATATGTCCCTTTGGGGGATCAAATGAGCTTTTTATTTTTCCACTTTTCCTCCTTTACAAGATTGGAATCTTTATATTCTATTTCTAGTGGTTATAATAGAAATTATAACATGCTTGTGAAACATATTATGATCTAAATTAACCAATATCTTTTCACATCCTCCTTAACAATACCAAAGAACACTTTACTTTACTTTTATATCTCTCATGTTATGTTGAGTAATATAATTTAATCTCTTAAATTCAAAATGTATTATTACTTTTTTAGATAGTCGGTAATCAGTAGTCATAGGATTTATCTACCACATATTTAGTCTTTTATTCCATCTTTTATCTCTGTATTTCTAATTGAATCTTGTTTACCTCAGTATATTCAGTCCTATGTAATGTCTGATCTTCAATAAATAATTATAAGACATGACAAAAGTCAAGCAAAACAAACAAAACACAATCTGACAAGATAAAATAATTATTATAACCAGACTCAGACATGATATGAATGTTGGAATTATAAGACTGGGAATTTGAAATAATTATCCTTAATGTGTTATAGTGTGTTAAAGACCCTGATAATAAAAGTAGGTACCATACAAGATCAAATAGATAATTTCAGCAAGGACATGGAAACTAAAAGAAATTAATAAATAGAAATACTAGATATAAAAACACAGTACAAGAGATCAAGAACACCACTTTCAACACGCTCAGAAGTAGATTTGACACAACTCAAGAAAAACAAATCAATACACCTGAAGTCAGGTTAATAGAAATCACTCAAACTGAAATGCAAGAAAAAAAAAACTGTTAAAACTAAGAAAACCGATTATGCAAGGGCTATGACACAATATCAAAAGGTAAAAAATGTATAATTAGAATATCAGAAAGAAAAGGAGAATGAAGCAGAAGAATTATTTAGAAAAAACAACTGAAAACTGTCCAAAATTAGCTACAGATACCAACCACAGATCCAAGAATCCCAATTAACACCAAGAAGAATAAATAGTGCAAAACAACAAAAACAATAAATCAAACATAGGTATATCATATTAAAACTGCAGAATCTCAAGATAAAAGGAAATATTAAAGATGGCTGGTATAGGAATGAAGACTCAGTAGCTACAAATGGACACAAATAAAAATTATGACAGATTTTCTGTCAGAAACCATGTAAGCAACAAAGCAACATATTACTGAAGGGAAAGAAAATCTCTTGACCAAGCAATTTACATGTAAAGAGAATATCCTTCAATATTGAAGGCATAAAGACTTTGTCAGACAAACGAAACTTGAGGGGATACATTTCCAGCAGACCCACAGCTAAAGTTTGAATGCTTGTCCCCTCTGAAACTCATGTTGAAACTTAATCTTCAGTGTAATAGTATTAATAGGTAAGGCGTTTAAGAGGGGTTTGGGTCATGAGGGCTCTACCTTTATGAATTGATTAAAATATTAATGAATGAGTGGGTTATCATGAGAGTAGGTTAGTTACCAAGACAGCGTGTCTGTTATGAAAGCCAAGTTGGCTTTCTCTTGTGAACTGCTCCACCTTGTGTTGCCCCTGCTGCCTCAGGACTCTGAAGAGAGTAACAGTCAGCAAGAAGACGGTCCCCAGATGCAGCTCCATGACCTTGGACTTCCCAGCCTTCAGAACAGCAAGATGTATATTTATTAATATTTTCTTTATAAGTTACACAGTGTGTGGTATTCTATTATAAGCAACAGAAAATGGACTAACACACCTACCTTACTAAATATGTTAAAGTACGATTGGCAAAAATATCTTGCAACATTGGAAACTTGGATCTATACATAGAAATGAAGACAAATTGGAATGAAATGAATGAAGGTTTAATGGTTATATATAATTTGTGTATGTGTGTATGTACATATACTCATGCACATCTCTCTATAGATACACGTGTATGTATAAATAAAATAGTGCTCTTCAGATAACAAATTTTAAAAATAATTTTAAAACATGTTAAAGATAACTAAGGCAATAGCAGTAATAATGCCTTGGCTATTTCTTTCTCTCTTTCTCTCTCTCCCTCCCCCCATATAATATGTTATATTATTATGTAATATAACAACTTGTTTGGTTAGTAAGCACTCATGTTAACTAGAGAAGGCATAATCCCCCTTTCCTTGCACTATTTCTTTATAACCTCCAGAAGACTGGGGGTGAATGAAAGCAGAGGAGTCCACTAGTATTCAGTCGGTTCCATGAGTAGTGTTTCATTTTATTTACTGTGGATTATAAGGTCTGTCTTATACTATAAATCTTGAGACTATTCCAGCACTAAGACATTTTTAACCTTCTTCTAGGACATGGTCTAGATTCTCTGCTTGATCATATAATTGTACATAAAGGTAGATTTTCAGATGCAGTATTGAGGAAGATTTGATTTTTTTAAATTTCTGGTCATGTGATCAATTTCATAGAGAAGATAATTATAAAAAATTTTCATAAGAGGTAATGTTAACTAAAGAAAAACAACGTATCTTTTGAGTAAGACTGTGCCACAAATATGCCTTTAATCAGTTACCTATAAAGGTTTTTTAATGAGATTATGAAAAAATATCTTAAATGAAATGTATACTATGTGTACATAAGTATATAACCTAGGTGCATTCTGCTATCTATTGGCAAAAGCAGTCCCAAATAATAAACTATATTTTCATCTAAGATTAAAGAAAAAATTGCAGTCAATAATAGACAAAATTCCATTACTCCAGGTAATTACATTCACCATCTTTATGAAATAAAACTCCAGAAAAATTATCCTTGTCAAAGTTTCTATTTTTCTTCCACTCCAGTGACTTGCTAACAACTAACATTGTTATTTTCCTTCATCTAATTTAATAAGGAACATTAATCATCCATTAGTTGGTTCTTTAGCTTAACATTATTTGCTCTAGTCCACAAACAAGACAGCTAGGGCTTGAAGTTGTTAGCATTGGAATTCTATTAGGATACAGCATTTATCTTGTCCCTTCATATTAGTTCAGTTAATTGCATTTGATTTTTTATTATTCTATTTAATGAAAAATATACACTGTTATATGCAGGGCCAGCCCTAAGCAAGATAGTTAAGCAAATTAATATGTGTTTCTCTGTTCATTGCTCTTCTCTCATATTTAGGAAGAATCCTATATAAAAGTTATTAAATAAAATGACTGATTAGAGTGTTGGCTTTTCAAGCATCATTGCAAGTGAATGGTCTTAGAGTTTGGAATAGTTGAACCTTTTATAAGATTATTGTCTGATGAGTTTGTACATTGAGTGATCACAAATATATAATAAACTTAATGAACTAAATATGCTAATATAATTCAAGACAAAACTTGATGCATAGAGTCATGTATGAGAAGGCAAAGGTAATGGAAAAAAATCAATGGTTTCTATCATACATTAGACAGCTAAACAGATTATATGAGAATGAGTTACCCATTAGTGACAATATAGTTGAAAATAAATCATAAACAATTATCCTATGAGAACATTTAAATGCAGTTTTAAGTCGCTATAAAAGAAGGAATTTGCATACGCCAAAAACATTGCAAGCGTAGGAACTCTGAGAGGGAATCTGTTGACAAGACAGTTTTTACCAGAGATTATCCATGGTCCCCATGCCTTAGTCAATTCAGGCCCCCATAACAGAACTACCATAGATTGGATGGCTTAAACAACAAACATTAATTTATACCAGTTCTGAAGGATGGGTGTCTAAGAACAAGGAGGCAACAAATCTCATGTCTGGTGAGGGTGCATTTCCTGGCTGGTAGGCAGCTGTCTACTCACTGCATCCTCACGTAGCTTAGAAGGAGATCATCTTTCTCGTATCTCCTCTTACAAGAGTCCTAATCTCCTTCACGAGGCCTTCACCCTCACCACCTAATTATCTCTCAAAGGCCCCACCTTAAAATGTCAGCACATTAGGGATGAGGCTTCAATGTCAGAATTTGAGGGCAGAGACACTAAGTCAATGGCACCCAAGAAATAGTCAAATTTTGTTTTGATAGCTACTTGATTTACGTAGGATAGAAAATAAAGCCCAATACCTGCACAAGGTGAGAAGTCTAATAGCACACTCCCACGTAAATATGACTTTCCCTAATGTAACATTCTCAGTGTAATTGTGAATGAGAAATAAACATGACTTGCAATAGTAAACTGGCTATCTTATCTTAAATGCCGAGAGAGGAAAGAAAAACAAACAAAGCAAACAAATAAAATATCTCCCCAGGCCGTTTATAAGGATATGCTGGCCATCCTGTGATTCTTAAAAGTTTCAAGTTGAAAATTTATTTAAAGCATCCCTTTATCAAAAGTACCTCCAGGTAACTGGAAAAAGCAAACACAAATCCTTCTCTGGAGGAATAACTTTTCCATTTAGACTTCAAAGCATTTTACAGATAAAGTCCAAGTAACATGAGCTCACAATTAGAAAGAAAACACACACACAAAAATAGGCAAGCAAAGGACAAAACAAAAATAGGTCGTAACATCATAAGTGAGAACCAGCAGGGAAATAAAGAAACAAACAAAACAGTGGATTCTAATACATAAGAATTTAGATAATGAAATTCGAAATTCTCAGATATGGAATATAAAATATCTACAGTGCTTGGTTTAAAGAAATATAGGAAAAGCATGCTATAGGAAAAAGGAACGAGAGACTCATATCAGTTAGACTTTGCTGCCAAATAAGCTACTCTAAAATGTAGTAGCTTAAATAAATAATTATTTATTTAAGTTGAAGTTCAGTAATTTTGTCTGGGCTCAGTTGGACATTTCTGCTAGTCTTGGATGGGTTTACCCGTGTATCCGCAGTGAGATTTCAGTTCATCTGAGGGCTGGTTTAATCTGCAGGGGCCGCAAACTGGGAAGCTTTCTCTGACCAGTGTGTTTTCTAACTTCTAGCAGGATACCTTGAAGTTATTCACATGATGGCAGAATTTTAATAAGACCTGGAAGAGGGACTTTTCAAGTCTCTGTATATATTTCAAGTCTATGTTTATATTAACATCATGTTTGCTACTGTATCACTGGTCAAAGCAAGTCGGAAGGCCGGCCCAGTTTCAAATTTTGGAAAAATAGATTACAACCTTTAATAAAAAGGTTCTTCAAAATCCTGTTATAAAGGGCATACATAACTGGATGGATCAAATTTGTGGTCATTTTTGCCTTTTGACTCTTTCTACGTACTACAAAACATGGTCATGCTAATTTTGAGAATAAAAAAGACAAGGAAAATGAAAGGATAAAATAATTGAAATAAAAATATAAGTGATCTATTAGGTACATTATAAATTTAGCTAAAAAAATTTGTGAATTATGACATGTCCCATAAAAATTACCTGGAATGCCACCTCAAATGATATATACTATGAAAAGATGTCAAGATACATCAAGGATAAGAAGAGAAAATTTATGATATGCTTAGTTGGCTGAAGAGTTTAAGTTAGTTTAAGAGATAGATATTAGAAATTAAAAATTAGAGGCAATAGTTCAAAGAGTAATGACTGAAAAATTTTTAGAATGGCTTAAATATTCAATATTCAAGTTAGAAGACCCAATGAATCCAGAAGAAGAAAAATAAAAGACTATAGAATAAAATTCCTTATAGACAAACTTCTAGGCTGTTAAATACCATGAATAGATCTTGAAGGAAGCTAGAGAGCAAGACGTAGATTACCTACACAAGAATATATCAATCAGATTGGCTGCTAACTTCGTAACAGCAAAAATAAAAGCTAGAAAACATCGGAATAATATCTTGCTGTGATGACCTAAAATAGCTGCTATCCTTGAGTAACAGCAAAATAAATACATGTTCAGAAAAAAACTACAACACAGAAACATGAAGAGCTTATCAGCAATGGACTATCATAAAAGAACGTTCTAGTAGATATACTTGAGACGAAATAAAAACTATCTCAGATGGAAATTCTAAGAAGCCAAAAGGAATAGTAAGATAAATTATCTGTAAATTTTTAAGCACATCTAAACAAACATTAACAACAAAATAATACACATAATGTCGAATTTGAAGACCAAAAAAACAAAATTAAAATAAAATAATTTTGGAGAAAGTGTTAAAATTAAGGTATTTTGTGATCCTTTCTCTTTCTTGGTAATAAGTTAAAAGTAATAATTCACTTTAAAACTTTCTATGTAGAGTAGAACAAAAAGGATAGAAATTATAATTTCAAAGCCACATACAGAAAAAATACAATAAAAAACAAGTAGATAAAATACAAAAAAAAGGAGAAACATAAAAAATAAGAAAGTGAGAAAAAATTAAAAAAAGATAAAAATAATACAAAAAAATGAACAAAAGAAAAGCATGATAATCTGACTAAAATAGATTTAAATATATTATTATTCATTCTAAATGGATCTTGCTCTTCATTTGTTAGCTTGTACAGAAAATAAAAACACAATTCAATAGATTCTATATTAAGAGACATACCTAATACACAACAAGATAGAGAAGATAAAAGTAAAACTATGAAAAAAGACATGACAGGATCATATACCTAAAAGAAAGTCAAGATATCTCTGTAGTATCAGACAAAACATGGAAGTTTCAAAGTGTGACTAGTGACGGAGTTACTACAATAATAAAAACTTGAATTTACTAGGAAAATGCAATGGTTTTAGTTTTGTGTTTGATTAGTCTCATGGCCTATAAATAAAGAATATTTGACACCATTGGTGTATTAGCCTGAGTTCTCCATAGAAACAGAAATAAAAGGATGTGTATGTCAACCGACAAGATTATGGAGGTTGAGAATTCCTAAAATGTGTAGACAAAATGTCTGATATTTAGGAGAGATGATGTTGTCCAAGTCTGAAAGACGGAGAGTCAGGAGAGCCAATGGTATAAGTTTTGGTCTGAAATCTGGGAGGATTAAGACCCAAGAAGAGTCAGTGTTTCAGTTTGATTCCGAAGGTAGAAAAAGATTGATATTCCAGCTAAAATTATTCAGGCAGGAGCAGTTCCCTTACCCCCAGGAAAGGGAAAGTCAGATTTTTTGGTTGTATTCAGGCCATCTGATAGGATGAAAGCCACCAGAGAGAGAGCGCACTCTACTCAGCGTACTGATTCAAATGTTAACCTCATTCAAAAACATCCCCATAGACACACCCACAATAATATTTGGCAAAATACAAGCACCATATGGCCCAGTCAATACACAAAATTAATCATCAAAATTTCTATGGTGTCAGTTTGCAAAAAACTGGCAAAACATTCAAGAAAATAGGGTATTTTATGTCTATCAGTAATTGATAGAGCATTTAAAAATGGATAATAATTGAGAAGACTTGAAATTCAATACTATTAACAAGCTTGGTCTTTAGATATTTTATTTCCCCCCATTCTTTTCAAGCATGTAATGAAAATTGTGCGGGAAATGTACCTACAAATTTGCCATGTGCCAGCATGTTCCAGTCCATAAAGCAAGGCTCAATTAATTTGTAACAGAGTACAGTGAGCACATATATATTCTGATACTTATATTTAACATTTTCCATTTGCCACATTGTTTTATATTTTTGCCTATTTCAATATATATTAAAATTAAACAGCATGATTTTGGTAGCATCTGGAGTCAGTTTTGGTTATCACAACTGAGGGAGGAGGCGCCACAGTCTACACCATCTAGTGGGAATGTTGCTAAACAACCTACAGTGGACAGGACACTTTGCCACCACCAACAAAAATCATTTGGCCCAAAACGTCCGTAAGGTCCATAGTGTCAACACTGAGAAACCTGGAGATAGATAGATACATAGATAGATAGAGGGAGATATAGAAATATAAAGAGATGCAGAGAAAAATAAATAGCTATGGTTATGTATAAACATTATGAAGGTTTTATTTGTTACACTAAGTAAAATTAAGCTGCAGACAATCAGATGCTTGGCATTTAAGTACTGCATATCATATTAGGAAATTATCCTTCATCAATGCAATAATAGTATCACTCTAAGAAAATATAAACTATTTCCCTAATATAATCAAATATTCTATTTATATTTAAATTTCTCCATTTTTTTTGTCAAAAATGTCTTTGATGATATTCTTTTTAAACTAGAATACAATCAGATTTTATGCATATATTTTGTGGTTATGGCTCTAGTATGTTCTAATCTAAAAGAATTTCTCAGCATCTGAATTTTTATGTGGTATTGCCCTATTATTTAGCATGGCCATAAAAATTCAATCTATTCTATGGGGAAATTTTTTGCGATGGTCACTTATTCAGGAAGCATTTGTGACCACAGAAAGATGCCATGCCGTTAAGGAGTAGAGAAACCCTTTTCCTTAGCAAGAGAGGTAAACTAAAGACAATCGCTTATGCATTTCAGGCAGAAATGGAGTGAATGTTTGCATCCCTAACTTCCTCCAATGAGAAAATCCTTTTCTCTCCAACTAATTACTACCTTACATCATTAAATGAAATGAAATTCTTTGTGTGATTTCTCCTCCATAAAAATCATGGCTTTAAATGGTCTTAGATTTTTCCACATTTCCACCAGTAGCCCATTTTATTTCCATTGGTGGTGCAACCATACAATGTGGGTAGGAAAAAACTCGGGAAATTATGCTCAGGCCACCACCAGGACCAAAGCAGTCCATTTTAAAGCAAATAAATCAACTTGAATATCAAACTTATATACGAAATCATGTTGCATGAATGCTACCTACTCTAATATTAACATTTATTGACAAATAGAGTAGGTTATGAAGTATTAACAAACAATTATTGAAAAAAATTGCTATGAGCTGTATGTTTAATCTGGCTCTTAAAAATTGTTCTAAAGGATACTGAAGAACAAAACAATCACTCTGATTCAAACCGTACAGCAAAGAAAAATACAGACGTGTTCACACTACTCACTTCCTAACATTTATTACTTGAACATCAGTAGCTCTTTTTATCTAATTCATGCTACATCTTATATATTGGATTTATTCTCTGTCACAAATTTAATGTATTCAGACATAGGTGCTATGTTTTCTACAATTTGAGTTGTTTGCCTTTTTTGTTTTATAACATTTTTCTTTATAACTTATTTCCACAAAGTGGTACCAGAGATTGGATTTTCCAATTTTCCAAAAAATATGCCTAACTGGTATGTCTGCAGGACTCACAATAATCACTGTCCCTCAGTTTCTAGAGATATGTAATCATATTCGTGGCTACAATCTTCTTCTGGAGAAGGTTTTCAATACGCCAGATGCTGTCTAACAATCCATCCAAATGGATTTCTTAGTCTCCTAGGAAAATCGTAAAATTGACAAGCCTGCATTTTGTTTCCTTTTTGACAATGTTACCTTCAAACATACAAGTAAACAGACCACTTTTCCTTTCCCTCAGGAAATGTAGTTCTGTGCGATGTGCTAAAGCAATAGGTCCCTTTTCTCAGATTAAGAAGCTGATGGGAATTCTTTTCTCTAACTGTGTTTGTTTCTTTATACTCACCATTGTTTTATTTGTTGCTTTACACTGAGTAAAGTTTATGATTTCTAGTACTAACATACCACATCTATTTGTCATAAGAGCAATTTTTCCTTCTTCATACTACAATAAAATTGTCATTTAGTGTTATGTAATTTTGTGCAGTTCATTTTGCAGATTCCTCTAGTTGGCATTTGCTCTTCCATTTATATGCATATGTATACCTTTATGTGTGTATAAAGGATTGATTACTAGTCTTTCCATATATTATACAATTCATTTTGAATTTTAATTGCTTCTCTGATTTTTTAAATTTATGGTAGGATTTTTTGATTATTACTTTTTAATTTATTAAGTTTTAGTGCTATAGATTGCGGCACTCAAAGTAGAATAAGTAAAAATATTAAGGTGGTAAGAGAGTAAATTTTAATTTGCTTTTTATCTTCAGTTTTTTTCAAGAGACGTACCGTGAGATGAGGTGTCTTTCAACTCTCTTTTCAATATTGTTCAAAGAAGCTGCCTTTTAAAGATAATTGTTCCTAATCATATTCTCTGACCTCCATCCCTGAATACTATTTATGCTGTTTATGTTGCTTAGGCACTAAGACCCTTTGGAGGAGCACAAACTACTGTAATATCAAAGATTTCTCCACCATCCCCAAACCATCTGCTTCTGGTTGACATTTATCCCCATTGCAAAAGCATGTCTGAGACAAAGAGGTCTAATATTCGTTCTAAAATTGTCACTACAGGGCCCTTGCAGGATTTTCACAGACACTAATTTCTATGCTCCAGACCTTCGTACTAATCTTCTTCCTCACAACTGTCTTGTTCTAACAGCTATGGTAAATTTTTCCACTGCAGTTAGCCAAATGCTTACAATAACAGTGAATTACCCTATTCACTATATTTCAAGGACATTAAATTTTAACAAGAGTCTACTGAAGATACAATGTCATGACTGAAAATCGCAATACACACATATTCTTAGTTTACATAGATGCAGGAGAAGATGTACACACAGATACATTTTTTTGTTTTAGAAAATATCAATTTTATTATTATGTATACAATTTTGCATCCTATTCATGTATGTACCTTATGGGTTCTTCTGTGAATGTCAATTTTTTCATGCATTAATTTATAATAGTAACTCACAAGAATAGTAATTCTTACTCTGTAATATATGTTCCTTGTCATATTTCCCAAATTCATTTATAAAATTTGACAGTGCGGAAAAGTGTAGTTTTCTTTTCCTTAAATATAATTAATGTAATCAATCTACTTCTATGGTACTCCTTTGTTATTTATTATGTTTTTTCTCTCATTTCTAAAGCAGATAAGTATTTACTATGTTCTATCTTACATATTCTTAAAATTTTGCACCTTTGAAGAAGTAATCTAGCTGAAAATTATTTTGGTTTATGATGTAACTGTGGGAGCATCTAATTTTGTGGTCTGTGGTACTTAGGACAATGGTGGGAAGATAAAACAGGACAAAATGTCATATGATATCATGCAAGATTTCACTTTTTAAAAAATTCTATAGGGCCAGTTACCAAAAGCCCTTCTATCGCAAGTCATTCTATTCTACATGTATTTGTGCTTATTCATTCATACATCTATACATTTACTTATTCGCCAAACATTTATCAATTACTTATTGTGAGTAGAAAGTGTTGCAGGTCATAGAGATATGGACCTGGATTAAATACAGTAGTGACTGTCGAGGTGTACGTGGCTTAGTTGCAGGGATAGCAATACAACCTGATATCGATGTTTTTATTCTTCTGCACAGTACACAGGCCAAGGAGTATTAAAATACAACATCTACAGCTAAAATTTCACACAAAATTCTAATTTTGCTTTTTTGTGACAACAAAAATAACTTAAACACTTATGTGAATATTTTCCATATATTTAGAAATCTTAAATAACCTATTAATTTCAATTGTCAAAATATCAAAATAGGAATGTTCAAGATATTTTCAGATTTTTTGTTAGTACCTGTAGAAATGCCCTTCAAGTATAATCTGACCTCAGTATTAATGTACATGTCCTTAAATCTGCCTTTATAAAGACTGGCATGAAATCAATTTTTCCAAAACTTAATCTCTTTTTTATTGTTTTGTTTTAAAAAACAACTTTATTATATGTTTTTTGGCCATTATTCTGTCTTCTTTGGAGAAGTTTCTGTTCATCTCCTTTGCCCATTTATAAATGGGTTTGTTTGATTTTTTTCTTGATAATTCTGTTGAGTTCTAGGTAGATTCTTGTTATCAGACCTTTGTTGGATGTGTACAGAGCAAATATTTTCTACCATTCTGTAGGTTGTCTGTTCTAGTGATAGTTTCTTTGGCTGTTCAGAAGCTTTTTAATTTGATCAGATCCCATTTGTTTATTTTTGTTGGTGCATTAATTGCTTTGGGGGGTCTTCTTCAAGAATTCTTTGCCTAGGCCAATGTCTGAATGGGTCTTCCCAACATCCTCTTCTAGGGTTCTTAAGGTTTCATGCCTTAAAGTTTATGTCTGTTAACCATCTTGAGTGTATTTTTGTGAGAGGTGAGAGGTAGGGATCCAGTTTCATTTTTCTGCATGTAGATATCCAGTATTCCCAACACCATTTATTGAAAAGAGATTGTTTTCCCCAATGTATATTTTTGACTGGTTTATCAAAGATTAGGTTACCATATACAGATGGACTCATCTCTGAATTCTCAGTCCTACTCCAAAGATCAATGCTTCTGTTCTTGTACCAATAAAAGGCTGATTTGATTATAATTGCTTTCTAGTACAGCTTCAAGTCTGGAAGACTGATGCCTCCCAGTTTGTTCTTTTTGCTTAAGATTGCTTTGGCTATATGAGGTCTTTTCTGGTTCCATACAAAGTTAAGAATTATTTTTTCTAGTTCTGTAAAGAATGAAGGTGGTACTTTGATGGGGATTGCATTTATTCTGTAGATCACTTTAGGTAATGTTGACATTTTAACAATATTGATTCTACCAATCTACGAACAAGGCAGATTTTTCCATCTTTTTACATCTTCTATAATTTCTTTTTTTAGTGTTTCCTAATTCTCTTTGTATAAGTCTTTCGTATCTTTTGTTAAATTTACTCCTAGATAGTTAATTTTTTTGGAGGCTATAGTAAAAGGTATTGTGTTTTTAATTTGAGTTTAGGCTTGACTATTTTTGGCATATATGAATACCTCTCATTTGTGTATATTGATTTTATAACCTGAAACTTTACCAAATTCAT
>CAUYRT010042100.1:0-28953 GCA_963574885.1 Lepilemur ruficaudatus
TCACATGTTCATAGCTGAGAAGACAAAGGGATTGGTGTTTAGAAAGTATTACAAATGCAAACAAAGACTCAAATTATGGTTTTAGTTTATGGTCTTGTTCTTTTTTCCTTTTAAACTAAAATAAAACAATCAATAAATCAATAGAGGTTTCTACTCAATTAAAGGCTTGGAGCAATACCAATAAAAGGCATAGATTCAGTAGAACAATGAAATCATTCCAATCACAGAAAAATGACAGGAACCAGAGATATCCAGAACACAGCTTTACTCTGTTTTCTCTGAGCTGTAAGAAGGCGCCCCACCCTGGAGGAGGGAGGAAGTGTGAGACCCTGACATGATGGGGCTGCTGCTATTTTTTTTTTTAAGGATATGGGCTCTCCACTTAGTCTAGGAGGAACTCAATGGTTAATGACTGTCTAAAACATGAGTTTGCAAGTCTCACTCATTAAAAAGAATTAATACAAGGGGCAGAGGGGGAGAGAAAGATGGGAAAAATATGGTCTAAATTATAGCAGAAAACTGCTATAATTGAGTACAAAATACTCAAAGTATATAGAGTCAAAGGCAGAGTGAAAATTGAGTTAGTTCTCAAGTCTAATAAAAGAAAGAAAAAAAGAGCATTTCTTTAATTTTGAGAGGAATTTATCAAGTGGGAGAACATAGAACAATACATTAGATGTTGTTTCTAAGAGCAGTTGTAATAAAAGACATAAAAAAATCCTTCTCTATTTGGCATTTCTTTCTCATATAGACTCTGATAAAAACAGGACATAACATTAAATTACAAATGCCTGCAAATCAGGTTGAACAAATCAAATATAATCTTTGCTGAGGATAGTTTGCTGCATTGTTAAAGAATCAAACTGGGATATATATTCTCTACTCAGATATTAATATTTGTCTATTGACTGGGGGAGATGAGCGGAGGGAAGGTTTTTGTTTTACCAAGCCAAGGTGGCAGTTAGCAGATACTTGTACAATAGAAATCCTTCCTATAACTCTGAAACTGGCTGAACTAGCTTAATACATAAATAAGAGAAACTGGCTGAACTAGCTTAATACATAAATGAGACTTTCAGCAACTTGTTCATCTGTTTTCCAACCACAAAGAATTCTTCCCACCATAGTCATTGGTGGTTTTCTCTGCGTACAGACTGAAGAAGATTGCCCTCTGGGATTATATGGGGTTTTTGTTTTGTTTTGTTTTTTAGCATGTATCTCATTCCAAATAAATGCAAGGAGAAAGCAGTTCTGTATACTTTTTGGCATTGCTCATGATAATGCGTTATTTATTATATACAATGTTCATATTACTTCCTTATTTATGTCACTAATAAAATGAATTTCATTGATATTACTTTTCACATTTTTAAACTCTGTGTGCTATTTTGATACATGGGAAATAATGAAGAGAAATAAAGGAAGGGAACCATATTACCATGTCCAAAACTTTTAACAGTCACATGTTAGGAATGTATTATAACTGCAAGATAATAAGTTACAAGCTAAACTTGGTATAAAAATAATCTTTGCAAAAAGAAGCCTACATCATTATCTCATTTATTTTACTAGAAAATTCAGTGACCTTATCTGCTCATGTGGAAAAAAAATAACTCCCCAATATCAAGTAGATTTTTTTCTGGGTAAAGACTTCCTTGAGAAACTTTATATAGTTTAAATTATTGCTTAGACTTAACACTTTCCATCTGTCTTCAGAAATATTTGTATTTCCTTAGAGGCACCAAATATGATATACTGGTCATGAGGCAGAATAACATATTAACTTCCTTTATGCTCTATGAATAGTTTTAAAAACATGTTTTCAGTAATTTTTATGAGTCTTGATTTGTTAGTGTCTTAGAAATAACTCCATTAATGATTCTTATAATACATGATTTGCATAGATTTTTGAAATCCAATTCTCAAAAACATAATTTCAGTTGATGATTCATATGATGCCCATCCTTTTTTTCTATTCTTATATTTTACTGAATATATTTTATAACATCGTAACTAATTATGTTCCAGTTATAACCTCTATAATCATAGTATCAAACTAAATTTTAACACTTAGAAAATTTCTGCTTCAGAATTTAAGAATATGATATTTGAGAACGGTAGGTACATCTGAACTTTAGATAAATCAGTCCTTTAAGTTCTGCTTAAAAACAGTCAAAAACACTTAATCAAAAGAAAGTTTAAGGCCGGGCGTGGCGGCTCACACCTGTAATCCTAGCACTCTGGGAGGCTGAGCCAGGCGGACTGTTTGAGCTCAGGAGTTTGAGACCAGCCTGAGCAAGAGCGAGTGAGCGAGCAAGACCATCTCTACTAAAAAATAGAAAGATATTCGCTAGACAACTTAAAATACGTGTGTGTGTGTGTGTGTGTGTGTGTGTGTGTGTGTGTGTGTGTGTGTGTAATTAGCCAGGCATGGTGGTGCATGCCTGTAGTCCCAGCTACCTGGGAGGCTGAGGAAGGAGGATTGCTTGAGCCCAGGAGTTTGAGGTTGCTGTGAGCTAGGCTGACGCCACAGCATTCTGGCCCAGGCAACAGAGTGAGACTCTGTCTCAAAATAAATAAATAAAGTCAAATACAAAGAAAAGTTTAAGAGGGAATGTCTTATTTAAACATAATAACAATAATAACAATATTCATTTTACAGATGGGGAAACTGAAGTTCAGAGAATAGATGTTATAGACCCAAGATCTTACAGTTAATAAGAAACAATGCAGGGATTCAAACCATGCCTCTTTAGGTCCAAACAACATGCCAGGTAGGCAATGTTTATTCATACTCTATTGCTCATTTATCCACTCAACAAAGACAGCTAATTCTACTAGGGTCTGGGGTAGGGTTGAAGGATACAAAGTTGCTACTCTCAAGAAAAAAAAAAGTCAACAGACAGAAAAGAAAGTCAGTTACTACATGTCAGTGTGATATAGATTGTGAAAGTGCCCAGGAGATTTTGAGGGCACTCAACTTGAGGTGGGGAGCCAGGTAGGAGGAGTAGAAAGGAGATAACAATGAAGATGCAGAGGTAGGCAAAGGGGCCAGACTGCAAAAATTCTTGAATGTCAGGCTAAGGAGTTTGAATTTTATCATGGGGGAAATGGGGAGCAATTCACTGATTTTAGTCAGGAAAATGACATAATTAGATATACCTTTTTGAAAACCCACTCTCTTTTGAATGTTTTTGTACCTTACAAAGTTAGGAAACCTGGGAAACTGGGATGTCAGGCTGGGGAGTGGGCAGGTGAAGGTAGTTGTGTGCCATACAACTGGAAATAAGGGGAAATAGTTAATAGTTGGCAATATGAGTAATAAGCTTAGGAAAAGAGATCTGGGATAGAGATATTGACTTAGAAGTTCTCTGGTTACAGTGAATAAGAGAATATACAGAATAAAAGGAAAATATGCTTTTCCTTAGAGAGTACAGATATTTTAGTGGGTGGAGTGGATCACTGCACTTAGTTGTACAGATTAAGAAGGAAATATATTGGAGAGGGGAAATGTATTAGATTTAGTTCATGGAAATTAAATGTTGAGCCAATGAATTCACAAGGAACATGGAGAGAAATATATGAGATAAGGAGGATAAGGCTGCAGGGTGTTTACATTCTTGTAACCACACAAGTGAGGTGAGCCAAAAACACAGCTGGAGTTAAACCCTGAGGAGCAGAAGGCCCTGCTGAGAATGAACTGTGCAGGCAGAGTTAAAACACTCCACCCCCACGTTAATAACACTTTAATTTAAAAAATAGGTGCACAGAAATGAAATGAATAACATCTAGTGGCTGGATAAAAATGGTTTAGTTTGCTCTTCCTTGGTAGAGGCAGAGGGAGATGGATTTGTGCAGTGAACAAGGACAAGATCACAAGGGAACTGACTTGGGTTATAAATAAAATGAACTGTACTAAGCCTGTGAGCTTGAGAAATTCTTATGACAGCAGACCCCCTTATCTCCAGCTGATGTAGAGTCTGCGTTAATACCTAGGCGTTGCATCAGCTCACCTACTTACAGCCATCACTGCAGGACTACAAGACTGGGGAATTATTCCCATGTGACCTGGTTACTGCTATCGTCAACTGAGTTAGCTTACAGCCTTGCTTGATTTCCTTGCTCCATATCCTAAGAGGATCAAATCCACTCAAAGCAATTAGGACTGATGGAAGGGGAACCAATACTGCAACAGTCCTACTGGTCTTTCCACTTGGTTCTGGCCTCTCATTTCCAATCTTTTATCCACATAGTAGTCAGAGTAATCTTTTAAAACTTCAATTGGATGCTATCATTCCTCTGCTTCATATAGCTCAATGGCTTTCCAAATGGACTAAGAATTTTAATGACACTCTACTATGACCCACAGGACTATATGGGTCATGCATGTGACTGCTGCCTACCTCAGACCTCATCTCATGCCACCCTACCCAGTCTCAGACCTTTTGAACACACTATCCCCTCAGCCTCAAATGTTTTCCCTTTTTTTTTTCTGATTTTCACAAGTTGATTCCTCATCCTTCAAGTGTCAGCTTAAATATTATCTTCTCAGAGATACATCCCTAACTACACTATGAAAGGAAATCCCCTTGTTACTGTTTATTACTGTCCTGTTTATTTCCTTCATAACACAAAACGGTACTCATGTATTTCTTTGTTCACTTGAGTATTACCAGGAAATTCAACAAAGACAGAAAACATATCTTTTATTTGCCTATACTCAATGTTTAGTAAAGTCCCTGGCATGCAGTAAACACTCAATAAATTTCTGGTAAAGGATGGAAGGGGAAAGGAAATAATGTGCACACAGAATCATTAAAAAGATTTTGAAGAATTGGCAGAGTTGGAAACAAAACATAAGAACCTTCTGGAACAACTGAGTAGTCAATAATGTTATTTGACAATTTCTAAAACTAGGTTTAAATGTTAAATTACTATAATTAATCCAACTAGTGTCAAAAGTAAAACCATAATAGAACAATATTCCTATGAAATATCTATTAGGATTAAGCTCTTCTGGAAAGCAACGTATGAAACTCTTCACACGTAAACACTCCAGCATTTGAGAGAACAATCTTAATTAACAAACATAATATATCATTTTACCTATTAACACATATTAGTCAATGAGGACTGAATAACTCAGAGCCAAGGTAGAAAACATAATCAACCTAAGAAGACCCAAGAATGGTCTAGGAGGATGCATTGGATAATTTCATGTGTTAACTTAGTCAGGCACAGTACTCAGAAGTTTGATCAAACATTCTAGATGTTTCTGTGAAGGTAGTTTTTCGAATATGTTAACATTTGAATCTGTAGATTCTGAATAAAAAAGATTACCCTCCATAATGTATATTGACCTCATTCAATCAATGGAAGGTCTTACTAGAAAAGATTGACCTCCTCTGAAGATGAGGAAATTCTACCAGCAGACTGCCTTTTAGACTCAATCTACAGCATCAGCTCTTCTCTGGGTTTCCAGGCTGCTGGTGTACCTGCAGATTTTGGACTTGCCAGCCTCCACAAGCACATGGGCCAATTTCTTAAAATAAATATCTCTCTCTCTCTCTCTCTCTCTCTCTCTCTCTCTCTTTCTCTCTGGTATGTATGTATGTGTGTGTATATATGATACCTGGATGACACTTTCCTTGAAATGATTATTTTCAATCATAAAATAAGCAGATTAAAAAAAACTACAAATACCAAATGTTAATGTCTCCATCTCCACATATCACAACCAACTACTGTTTCCAAACAAATATAAACTCAAACTGTACATAAAATAATTTTATATAACTTCTTCATTTATTCACTTTAAAACTAGTATAAGCACCCAATTAATTAAATATAAATAAATATACTGTTGTTCTGATAAACTCCAAAGTACTTTCCATGGTAAAAAAAAAAAAAAAAAAAAAAAAACACTGGAAAGAATCCTAAGGTAACACCAACCTCATTAGACAGATGGAATTTATTTAGCACATTGCCAATAAAAATTAACTTCTTTGAATAGGGAAATAATATACTTACACATTTTCAGCTTTTAAAATACATTACCTCATCACAGTGAAAATGTTTTATTTAATGAAACAGTACTATTTTATAAAATATGTAAAATATGATACTTTCCAAATTATTATAAATGCCATTCATTCAGCCACAAATTATATTAAGATTTATATTATTAAATGAGAAATTTATTTGCTTAGAAAGAAATGAAATTCAATAACTTCCATAATTTATATTAAGTAGATAATTATATAATTTGGAATCCTTCTATCAACCATATTTTTTAATTAATTTTTTTTTAGAGACATAGTCTCACTTTGTCACCCAGGCTGGAGTACACTGGTGCAATCATAGACTTGTTGCAGCCTTGAACTCCTGTGTTCAAGCAATCCTCCTGCCTCAGTCTTCCAAGTAGCTAGGATGACAGGAGTATGCCACCACACCTGAATAATTTTTCAAATTTTTTATAGAGACAAGGTCTTGCAATGTTGCCCAGCCTTAAGCTATACTCCCAACCCAGCCTTCCAAAGAGCTGGGATTACAGGTGTGAGTCACCGCACCTGGCCCTATATCAACCATTTTATAAATGTTACCATTGTGAATATAAAGTATTATAAAATGTTAAATAAAATACATAGTACTGAATTAAAATAGAAAATTTTTATTATGCCTTTATTTTAAACATTTAAAATTATTCTGGCCAAGCCCAGTGGATCACACCTGTAATCCCAGCACTTTGGGAGACTGAAGTGGGAGGATCGCTTGAGGCCAGGGGTTTGAGACAAGCCTGGGCAACATAACAAGATCCTGTTTCTACAAAAAAATTTTTAAAAATTAGCCACATGTAGTGGTGTACACTTATATTCCCAGCCACTTGAGAGGCTGAGGCAGCAAGATCACTTGAGCCCAGGAGTTCAAGGTTATAGCGAACTATGATAGTTCCACTGTCCTCCAGTCTGGACAACAGGCGATACCATGTCTCTTTAAAAAAAGTACACTACAAAATTATCTAGGTATAAAACACTCAACATTTTTAAGGGTACATAAAAGAAATCTTCGGTGACATTAAATAATAATAAATGCTGATTATTTTGTCAAGAAAACTGATGAAAACAAACCTTTGAATTTTCAGAAGAGTACCTGGATAGCATATGGGGAATTTTGGAAAGGACAACAAAGCAAACACTGACCTTGCTCTTTCTCTTCATCTACTGATTTGAGTTGGGGAGGGTAGAAGCTGTGCCTCAGAGAAAATTCTTCCTAACAATTTCTCTACTAGCTAAACTGCAGCTAAGTTAGGAAAAAAATGTAAAAATAAACAAGAGTTTTAAAGCATATACAGAAAAACAGAGTCTGAAAAAGCATACAAAATATTAAAAAATTAGATCAGAAAGATACAATTACTTCAAATAAGAAAATGTCAACATTAGACTTTTTACCCCTTCAAATTAGAAAAATTTTGAAACTAAACATTATAGCTAGTATATAACTATGTAAACTGATATGTGTTTCTATGTTTGTTTGGGGGATAGAGTAGGAATTTGATGATATGGGCCAGTAAAGCACTTTAAATCTGTTTAAAATCCTTCTTGTTTGAAAATCTATTATTTTCAATAATTCTTGAAATTGTGATGAAAGTTATAACTAAAACACTTTCTGAATTAGAAAATAGAGTTATCTCAAATGATGTGTGATGTATTTTAATAGCTGTTCTAAATCCCTGCAACTATTCATCCGTAGGCTGCTTTTTTAAAACATTCACAAAATGTTCTAGTTAAAAGTGATCTTAGAATCCACTGGTTTACAGTAACATCCACAGAATAATCCCATTTATAACATGTACAACCAATGATTATCCAAATCACTTGAATATTTCCAATGATGGAGAATAAGCAAGTCTATTCCAATGTCAGATAGTTAAATTAACACAAAAGCTTTGAAAATTAATCTGTAGCCCTATAATAATTCCATCCAGTGATTTTAATTCTACATTCTAAGGCTATGCCATGCAAGTATACACTTTCTGCTACCTGAAAATCTTTCAAATAATTAAAGATCTAACTTACGAGTCTTTTCTTTTAGACTAAACATTCCTATTTCCTCTAACTCTTTCTCACATGACAACTTTTTAATAACTGTCACTGCTATGGTCACCTTCTGTGAATATATCCCCTCAAAAACATGGTATCCAAAATCAAACACAATGTTTCAGACATGGTCAAGGTATGTACTGCAAAGTGATGCAAGAACTGTTGTCTCCCTTTTAAAAAATTCTTTATTTTTAGTAATGGAGAGTTAGATTTATAATCCTCCTTAAAAATATACACCCTTCTTAGAGATGAGGAAATAATGCCCAAATTAATACACTTTCATAAATACCACTTGAGATAAAACTTGGCAATTTTTCTTAATTCTCCATATGCTATGTGTAAACTTAAGTCAAAACACCTGCGTGTACCACACAGCTTGCAGCAAAGTTATTTTTGGATCCTAAACTAAATTTCCGTTCAAGTTTTCCACATTTAAAGTCTCTAGATGAATATGGAGACTCGATGAACTGTTACTTTATATTTTTAAGGGCTTTTTACAGTAAAAGATAAGTTTCACTGCCTTGCTAAAAAGATTTATATGTCCCTGCATAAATTTAGACAACCCTTAGATCTTGATGTAAAGAACTGATGTTTGAATCATGTCTACATTTTTTCCATTCTCCAAATTTTTCCTAATTAAGGCAATATTAGGAAAGAAGATAGTTTTGGTATTTTAAATTATTTCTGGGCACTCACTGAATTTCCAGTACTTAAGATATAGGATACTCTACCTCACCCCTATTTAGCACTAGTCATATATACATTTTCACAAATGTAACATTTATTCTATTCAGGAAAAATAGCCAATTTGAATTAGTAGTTCAAAAAATTATCTATATCTCTATAATAAATAAAAATCAACTTTTTATAAAAAATTATCTCTAACTAAAAAAATCAACTACGGTAACATTTCAGACTTGAACTAGTCCAGACATTCCATCTGGTTTGCTTCATATCTTTGAAAAAAACATTCCATCATGTAGTTCTTTTTCTCATACCTTAAAATAGGGTTGGTGCAAATACTAAGCCTATTTCAAGGATAATGAAAGAAACGAACCAAAGAATATTATAGAATAAGTATAAATCAAAATCAAGGGCTTATTAACATAAGCAAATCATGAAAAATTTATTAATATATAACCTTAAAATGACCATTTTCCTGGAAGCATTAAAAAGTTGGTTGTACTCTTAAACATCAAATAGTCTAATTTCTAAAGCTATAGACAATTATAACACAGTTAAAAAGAAAAGTGACACACTAAACCAGAGCTATAAGCCAAAAATATTCTCTGGTTCTCAAAAGTCTCCTAAATATTTCTAAAGATTCTAAAGTGGCTTAATTAAAGAAAGCAAATCCAATTAAGAATAGTCCTAGTTCACCTGGGCAGCTCTGTATGTACCCAGGACTACCTAAAGGTTTAGGACCTCCTCTCACCACTCCCCAGAAATTTCCATTCTGGTCTATGAAAAAAGGCTAGCTCCACTTACCTCTGAGAGTGAGATGACCTGGGACAGCAAGACATGTCTACTAACCTCTGGGCATTGAGTCACTTGGCAGTTTACATTATAATGGTCCAAATTACAAGTAGAATAGCATCAAACTATTGAAAGTGCCTTTAACAGAATGAATGTTTGTGTCCCACCAAAATTCATAAGTTGAAATCCTAACCCCCAATGTGATGGTATTAGGGGCATAGAGCCTTTGGGAGGTGATTTAGGTCACAAGGAGTGGAGACCGCATGAATGGGATTAGTGCCCTCCATTAAAGGAACCACAGAGAGCTCTCTGCTTTTTGCCCTGTGAGGCTATAACAAGAAATTGGCAGTTTGCAACCCAGAAGAACCCAACCATGCTGATATCTTGACCTCAGACTTCCTATCCTCCAGAACTGTGAGAAATGAATTTCTGTTGCTGATATGGCACCCAGTTTATGGTAATTTATTATGGCACTCCAAATTGACTAAGACAGAGCCGCAGCCTTATTTCAAGGGTTAAAAACTTGACTTGCACTTATTACTACTGCCTATGGTACCATGTTTCTCTTACATCAGCAATTTAAGCTCACTTTATAATTAATTACTGAGTTATTGAATTACTTATAGCTTAATCAAATAAAATTACCATATCTTTTTTTTACATATCATGTCTTTACTCCCTTTTAAGTGTATAATTCAATGATTATTAGTAAATTGACCAAGTTGTACAGCTATTCGCATACCACAATTTTAGGGGATTTTCTTCCCCTTTTGAGACCCCTAATTCCCTTCCCCAACTTCATTTCAACGGATATGTATAAAAAAAAAGCCAGGTAGATTTAAAACTAGAGAAAATTTATAAAGCAAGAACAATATGAAAGTTTCATCCTATTAACCTCCCATATGTTAGGTATAATAATTATTAACATAATCTGAACATTCTTTGATTAAAGGAGTATTCACTTTGGGGAAGGTTTCTTTTTACACTTATTCCTTTTAAGCTTCTTTTCTTGCTGTTTCACAAATCAAATTATCTATTTAAATGATATCCTCATATAAGACTACACTATTTGCTGTACCTCTGCAGAAACCATATGTATCCACATGAATAAATGTTATTTAAACTCTCATATGCTTTCATTATGTATACATCTCCATTTATTCTACTTTCTTTTTAGACAAATGCTCCGTCACCCAGGTTGGAGTTCAGTGGCCTGATCATAGCTCACTGTGACCTTGAATTCCTGGGCTCAAGCGATCCTCCTGCCTTAGCCTCCTGAGTAGCTGGCACTACAGGTACATGTCGCCACAACGGGCTAATACATCTCCATTCCTAAGCATTGTCATGTTGGTTTCCATATTATTAGATATACTTCGTCACATGAAACTGTACAATTCTGATAAAGGAAGTTTAGTCTTCACAATTTAAATAATGAATACTTCAAATTCTCTTTGGAATTCTGAAGGAAATAAGCATACAAAGATACTATTAACTGCAGAAAAAACTATTTTAATATTTTGCCTTGGCTCATCCTAGTAATTCCTTTTACGTATTTCTCTAAGAATCTTCTAGGAAAATATAAAGTAAAATAATAGAACATCTTATTGATTGCTTCTTTTTAACAATTAGTTTTACTGGCAATCTACATCATTGTTAAAATCAAAACATATATATTTGCATAGTACATATAATGTGCAAGTTAAAATATTGGGAGCTTAAGTATGTCTCTTCTAAGTTCCAAGCCCATATACTTAATTGACTACTAGACCCCTCTACTTGGAAGTCCCACAGATATTTAAAATTTAACATGTCTTGAAAATGAGCTATCTCTCTTACAAATTCCAATATTCTTAAATTCACTGTAAGATGCCATCATCCATTTAGTCATCAAGAAACCAAGAAGTTATAATAATACCAGTAACAATAACCGTCATTTGGGAATATCTACTTTGTGGCAAGAATTATGCGAGATATATTATCTATATTAAATCTAATTCCCATCTCCAAAAATTTTGTAAAACAGGTACTATCCTGAGAAAGTATGCTATAAAGAATCCTGTTTAATTTCATTTAATTCAGTTTTTCTCCAATTAATTTGAGCACTGAACACTTCTCTCACCATAACTTTTGATGAACCAAAAGTAACACACTTTGGAAAATGCTTTTAAAAAAAAAAACTATTATCACCAAACTGTTACATTAACTCATTCTGTTTGCCAAAATCAAATCAGTGATGTACTATACAAAGATGAGTAGCTGGGCCCAGGCATGGTAGCTCATGCCTGTAATCCTAGCACTTTGGGAGGCCAAGGCAGGAGGATCACTTAAGGCCAGGAGTTTAAGACCAGCCTGAGCAACATGGCAAGACCCCATCTCTACAAAAAATTTAAAAATTAGCTGGGCCAGGTGGCATGCACCTATAGTCCCAGCCACTCCAGATGCCGAAGCAGGAGTATTGCTTGAGCCCAGGAGTTTGAGGTTGCAGTGAGATATGATGACATCACTATACCCTAGCCTAGGCAACAGAGTGAGACCCTGTTCCCCTCTCCTTTCCCAAAAAAGATGAGCAGCTATAAAGAGTGTAATATGAGCTTAAAGTTGTAGTGTCTATATTTAATCAGAAGTTTACTTCCTCAAAGCTTGATTCTTTGGAGTGAGACCATTTCTTTCAGATCTATTATTTATGAGAATGTGCCTATTAGAATAATACACTTAAACAGAAGGAGAAATAAAGAACATAGCAATACCTTATGCTTTTCTATGTGAGTGAATGAACAGAGTAATATTAAGCTACTGTTTTTATGAGGTAGCAAACAACATATATTAATTGAACAGCAACCAGACATTTAGTCTAAATAACATGAGAAACACAAGAGTAATTTATAAAATATGATCCCTACTCTCTAGAAGCTTACAATCCAGTTGAGACAGAATAAATAGTAAAATACTGAAAAAAGGGATTTAGAGTACCCAGATAGATAGAACATTAGAAATATCAAAAGCAGAAACATGATTAATTGTCAAATATATCACATAATAACACATATCTAATAAGAACTCAAGCCAGGAGCAGTGGCTCATGCCTATAATCTCAGCAACTCGGGAGGCCGAGGAGGGAGGACTGCTTGAGGCCACGAGTTTGAGACCAGCCTGGGTAACACAGGAAGACAATGTCTCTAAAAATATTAAAACAAAAAAAATTAGCCAGGCATGGTAGCACATGCCTGTAGTCCTAGTTACCAAGGAGGCTGAAGCGGAGGATCACTTGAGTCCAGGAGTTTGAGGCTACAGTGAGTTATGATCACACCACTGCACTCCAGCAAGACCCTGTTTCTTAAAAAAATAAATTAATAAAATAAAATAAAAACTCGAAAGAGAGAGAGGAGATAATATTTGGAAAATGCATAAGTATAAATATTTCCAAAGAAATTATGTAAATCTACTTTAGCTGTCCTTTACATATACCTGCATTATCAATTTGCACAAAAATTTTCTTTAAAGAAGAGTTTCACAGAATATAATTTAGTTACACAGGAAATTCAGCATTCTGCAAAAATACAAAAAAAGAATTGTCTCTACTTTCCAAAAATCACACCTCTATAAACAAATTAACCAAATTTACATTTGTTGACATAAGCAGACTGCACTACCAAATACCGGAAATTCTTCAAGAATTAAATTGTTACGGGCACATGGGAACAAGACAATCCAAGTAAGCCCAACAACATTCTTAAAAATTATTAATATTATCCATGACATCTTGAAAAACCCACAGAAAGCATCTATGCCAAAGAGAAAAGAAATTCCACACAAAACCAATAAATGGATATTCCAGCAGTCATTTAGGAAAAAAAAAAACCACTGGAAATAGAGTTATTCACAGAAGAATTTATTTTTGGCTACCTAGCCAGATTTTAATGTCACATTCAAAATAAAAAATAAACATTTAGCTATAGGAAAGCATCATATCATTAAGATATGTATTAAAAAGTATGATCAAAAGATATACCTGTTTGTAACTACCGTGTTAAGTGGAGCAGATATACCTGTTTGTAACTACCGTGTTAAGTGGAGCCCTTGAAGAACTATCAACCCTTAACTTTCACTTATTATGTTCCCAAGAGCTACCACCAAGTCCATACAAAGATAATATAATAAGAGGTATCTTCTTGTTCACTTTCTGGATGTCTTTGAATACCTGCTGTTGCAGTAGAAAAGGTTTAATACACATTTGTCAATTTTGCCTTAAAAGTATAAATAGTCTACATGCTGATATACCTGGAAGATCCATCATTCACACATTCACAATTCCCTTTCTAATTAAATACAATGCCTAAACTTACGCCACATAATACAATTTCAAATAGGTTTCTTTTTTATAATTGTAAGGGAAGCAATGAGAATAATTTTACTGGAAAACTCTAAAATCATCAAAAGTTCAACAAAATATATACACTAAATAAAATGCAATATGACCAAAAATGCCATGAAGAGATAATACAGAAATGGTTTTAGAGACTCTACTTTGTTAGTAAAGCATTCCTTTACTTAAATTTCAAATATTATGGAAAAGTTGAAGGAATAATAAAATGAATACCTCCTTCTAGACTCAACATGGATAAGCACTTGCCACAAACGCTCTCCTACCTACCTTCCCCGTCTCTTACTCTCCCCCTTCCCAGCCATTCCTCCATTTATCTATATATGAACTCATTTATTTCTGACAAAGCCTCCTATGATCAAATATATTAATACTTCTATAGAAAAATAATGACACTGTCAGATAAAGACTACTATAATCTTATAAACTCAGTTCACATATATATTGTCACCAAATGAGCTCAAATAAGATCAGGTTTTGTCCCAAATGAGATTTTTTTTTTACATATTTGGGTTTCAAAGCTTTGGAATTAAAAATACAGATAAGAGGTGGTGGGCTGTAATATTATGCCCAATTTACAGATGAGGAAACTGAAGCATAGAAAGGTTAAATACCTTCTACCATACTACAACAAGTAAATGGCAAAACCAGTAAGTGAAAATAGGCAAACCATTCCAGAGCACAAACTTTCACCACCACTATGCTAGGAAGCCTTTGGTCCAAAGAGAAATTCTAGTGATTTTCTTTATCTTTATTCAGAATCTGTACAAAAAAGTCTTACCCCTATTTACTCCTAATCTGAGCCACCACCATCTCTCTTGGGGTTTACTGCAACAGATTCCTAACCAGACTCCTAGATTCATCCTTTGCTTGTTTAGTCTGTTCTCAACACAGCAACTAGAGTGATCTCTTTAAAAATATTAGTCAGATCATGTTATGTCACTGCTCAAGACCATTTAGGGCTTTCCATTAAACTAAAAGTACAAGCCAATGTTCTTCAAAATAGCTTACAAGAAACTCTAGGACTTACACCTTCTCATTTACTTTATTTCTGTGACCTCAGCTGTTACTCTCCCCCTCTCTCACTCTACTCCAGATACACTAGGGTCCATGCTGCTCCTGTTCTCCAGGCACGTTCCACTGAAGGCTTGGCACTGGCTAGTCCCTCTGTGTAGCACATTTCCACTTGTACGTACATGATTTCCTCCCTCTCTCCTCCATTTTCATCTTACAGTGAGGCCTACACTGCCCACTCTGTTTAAAATTACAGCTGCCTCCTGCAAATGCACCTGATACTCCCAATCTCCCTTTTCCTTTTCCATAATACTTACTACCTTCAAACACTCTAGACAACTTATATATTTTGTATTTTCATAGTCTGTTTCTTCTCCTCTTAGAATATATGCATATAAAAGTATCCTAAACCCTAAGAAAAGTATCTAGTACATAGTGTAAGTGCTCAAAAAGTAAATGTTGCTATTAAGATTTCTAGGTCAACTTCAACCCAAATACTTTTTTTGAGCTCTGCTTTTACATTTCTTACAGTTATTAATACTTTTCAGTATCTCACAGAAATGTTAAATTTAAATTTAAAACAGCCAAGTTATACACTTACGCTTAATGAAGACTCATTCTTTATGTATTACAGAAATATAATTTTAAGACACATACAGATGTTTATGATATGTTACCCAGATAAGACAGTAAGGTAAGAAACAATTAATATAGTATGATCCTTTCATCTATAAGAAAAATAGTATGCTTGCTGGCCACTATTCTGCTTCTTTTGCAGAGTTTTCGTTCATGACATTCACCCACTTTTTAATGGGGTTGTTTGGTTTTTTCTTGTTAATTTTCCTAAGTTCTATCTAGATTGTAGTTATCAGCCTTTTACCAGATGTGTAGCATGCAAATTTTTCTCCCATTCTATAGGTTTTCTATTCGCTTGAATGATAGTTTCCTTGGCTGTGCAGAAGCCTTTTAATTTGATCAGGTCCCATTTATTTACTTTTATTGCTGTTGTGACTGCTTTGGGGGTCTTCTTCATAAATTGTTGGCCTAGGCTGATATCTATAAGAGTTTTCCCAACATTTTCTTCTAGAATTCTTATGGTTTCATGTCTTAGGTTTAAGTCTGTTATCCACTGTGAGTTGATTTTTGTGAGAGGTGCAGTTCCAGTTTCAATCTTCTGCATGTGGCTATGCAATTTTCCCAGGACCATTTATTGAATAGGGATTCTTTTCCCCAATGTATATTTTTGTCTGTTTTGTTCAAGATTAGATGACACTATGAGAATGGTTTTATATCGGAGTTCTCAGTCCTGTTCCAAAGGTCTGTATTTTCTTGTGCCAGTACTATGCTCAGTACTATGCTGTTTTGGTTACTACAGCCTTGTAGTATAGCTTGAAGTCTGGTAGACTGATGCCTCCAAATTTGCAAAAGAAGACAGAATAATGGCCAGCAAACATATAAAAAATTGCTCAACATCTCTAATCATCAGCGAAATGAAAAGCAAAACCATAGTGAGAATGGCTTTTATCAAAAAGTCCCAAAACAAATGCTGGCATGGATGCGGAGAGATAGGAACCCTCTTACACTGCTAGTGAGAATGCAAATTAGTACAACCGTATGGTTGTAATATGGAACTCTATGGAAAGTAATGTGGAGGTATCTCAAAGAACTAAAAATAGAACTACCATTTGATCCAGCAATTGCACTACTAGGCATCTACCCAAAGGACAAAAAGTCATTTTATAATGAAGACATCTGCACTCGAATGTTTATGGTAGCACAATTTACAACTGCAAAGATGTGGAAACAACCCAGTGCCCATCAATACATGAGTGGATTAATAAAATGTGGTATATGTATATCATGGAGTTTACTACTCAACCATAAAAAACAGTGGTGAACTAGCACTTTTCATATTATCCTGGATGGAGCTAGAGCCCACTCTTTGAAGTGAAGTATCATAAGAATAGAAAAATAAGCACCACATGTACTTGCCATCAAATTGGTACTAACTGAACAACACTTTGGTGCACACATGGAAGTAATATTCATTGGGTGTCAGCAGGTGGGAGGGTGGTTGAGGGGATGGGTAAATTTACAACTAATGAGTGCAGAGCACACTGTCTGGGGGATGGGCATGCTTGTAGCTCTGGCTTGGGTGGTGCAAAGGCAATGTATGTAACCAAAATGTTTGTACCTCCATAATATTCTGAAATTTAAAAATAAAAAAATAAAAAATAAATAAAAATAGTATGTATTTAAATATATCAGAGTTTTTTAGTATGATGACATTAGGTATTTTTAAGTTACTTCCTTCTGTGTATATGTGTTTTCTCATTTTTTTAATAAATATCAATTATTTGAGTTATTAAAAATAATATTCTTAGATACTCAAAAAACAGTTATTCTTCACAACACAATTATCAGCTAAATTCTAGCTCTTGTTCTGCTATAAAAAAATTTAGTCACTGTTAATACAGCCATTATATAAATGCAATACAGATATGTGCTATTAATGTAGCTCAGCATATAGTTTGACAGAAGAAATAAAACTTAGTTAGTGTTTGATAGATCAGTAGGGTGACATAGTTTATAATAATCTATTATATATTTCCAAATAGCTAGAAGAGAATAATTCAAATGTTTCTAGCATAAAGACAAATATTAAAGGTGATGGATACCCCAAGTACACTAATTTGATCTTTACAAACTATACGAATATATTAAATTATCACATATACTCCAAAAATATGTATACTATATATCAATAAAAATATGTAATGTAGTTTAGCAGTCTATCTGCAGATATTTATCTCATTCTTCTCCTTTTACAAAGGGATGATGTAGCCAATTCTTTTCTTTGGTTAAGGGTAACGCAGCACAAGTGTGATAAAATATTATCACTACATCAATACTACTACACCAAATCCACATATTCAATATAACTTTAAGATATTACCTCTGAAATACTCCTTTTAATGACAGTTTTTTCAATAGGCTTTTATATTTGTGGTATAAAGTTACAGTTTAAACATTTCTTTATCTTCAAATGCAGAGTTGTAAGTGGCACAAACATATGCAACTTGAGCTTTTGTTATTGTTGTTAAAAGTATTAATATCTACTTGTTTCTTTCAATTACTTGTTTCAAAAAGCATTAAAACTAACATAATGAATAAAATAGTGCTATAAAGCAGTACGATTTAGAAAAATTGTATTATTCTATGCTTAAAGGTGACTACTATTTCAAATGAGGGAAGTGAACAAAAGAGCTACTTCAAGACAATTTAATTCCAACTCTAAATTTATAAAGTAATATACTCTCCACTTTTTAAAAAAACTGAAATCTTTGTTTTAACTTGTAAAAATATATAACAGTGGCAATTAGTATCCCAAAGACAAATTTAATTATGATTACTTTCCAAACAAAAAATAAATTTACTTATTATCTGTAAAAGGAAATCTTAATTAGTTTAGAAATAAATACTTTCCCATGGTTTTAATCTAGAGAGAAAACATTAAATGTTTTAATGTTCTATATATCCATATTTAATATCTTTCAAATAAAATTTGAATTAGATTTTTCCAAACAAATTTCAAAAAATTAAATATATTTATATAGAATATCTTTCAAATAAAATTTGAATTAGATTTTTCCAAACAAATTTCTTTTAAAATTGAAAAGGATGAAATAATTCCAAACTCATTTTACAAGGCCAGCATTACCCTGATACCAAAACCAGACAAGGACACTCTAAGAAAAGAAAATTATAGGCCAATATCCCTGATGAATATAGATGCAAAAATCCTCAACAAAATATTAGCAAACCAAATTCAACAGTGCATTAACAAGATCATCGGACTGGGCATGATGGCTGATGCCTGTAAACCTAGCACTCTGGGAGGCCAAGGTGGAGGATCGTTTGAACTCAGGAGTTCAAGACCAGCCTGAGCAAAAGCAAGACCCCATCTCTACTAAAAATAGAAAAAATAGCTGTGCATGGTGGTATACACCTGTAGTCCCAGCTACTCGGGAGGCTGAGGCACCAGGATCACTTGAGCACAGGAGTTCAAGGTTGCTGTGAGCTAGGCTGACACCATGGCACTCTAGCCCAGGTGACAGAACTAGACTGTCTCAAAAAAAAAATCATTAAAAAAAAAAAAAAGATCATTCACCATGATTTATCCCTGGGATGCAAGGATGGTTCAATAAATGCAAATCAAGAAACATGATACACAACATTAACAGAATGAAGGACAAAAACCATATGATCCTATCAATAGATGCAGAAAAATTACTGACAAGATTCAACATTCTTTCATGATAAAAGCTGTCAACAAATTAGGTATAAAAGGAATACCTCAACACATTCAAGGCCATATATTATAAGCTCACAGCTAACAAAAGACTCCAAGGCAAAAAACTGAAAGCCATTTCCTGTAAATTAGGAACAAGACAATATATTTACTGAAAGATAACAAGTGTTGGCAAAGATGTGGGGAAAAGGAAATCCTTTTAAGTATAAAATTGTTAATGGGAATGTAAATTAGTGCAGCCATTATGTAAAACAATATGGAGTTCCTCAAAAAATTAAAAATAGAACTACCACATGATCTAGCAATCCCACTACTGGGTACCTATCCAAAGGAATTGAAATCAGTATGTCGAAGTAATATCTGTACTGTCATGTTTATTGCAGCATATTCACAATAGCCAAGATATGGAATCAAAGTAAGTGTCCTTCAATGGATATATGGATAAATAAAATGTGGTATACATACACAATGGGTTATTATTCAGTCTTAAAGAAGAAGGAAACTCTTGTCATTTGCAACAACATGGATGAACCTGTAGGACATTATGTTAAGTGAAATAAGCCATGCACAGAAAGACAAATAACCACATGATCTCACTTATATTTGAAATCTAAACATAGTTGAGTCATAGAAGCAGAGTAGAATGGTGGTTACCAGTGGCTGGAGGACATGGGAGTTGCAGGATTGCAGAGATGTTGGCCAAATTTCAGTTAAACAGGAGAAATAAGTTAAAGAGATCTATTGTACAACTTGGTGACTACGGTTAATGACAATGTATTATATACCTGAAAATTGCTAAGAGAGTAGATTTTAGTGTTCTCACCACAAATAAATGATCAGAATGTGAGGTCATGCATATATTAATTAGCTTGATTTGGCCATTTCACAATGTATACATGTTTCAAAACATCATGTCGTACACCATAAATATTACATACAATTTTTATTGTCTACTTAAAAAATAATAACAAATAATTTTTAAATTCTTGCAAAAAACTTACTACATAAATAAATAAAGACACACAAGTTATATTTGAAATAACAGTTGACATACCTTGGCTTCCGAAACACCAAACTGTATTGTTGGCAAGCCAGACCCACAGTGGGAGTATAAACAATAGGCATGAACTTCTCAACGTCGGACATTAGCACTCTATAAAAGAGCTTTTCATTTCTATCTTGAAGATCCATTAAGAGAAGATACCTGTGGAAATTGGACATAATTAGATGTACATCCCACAAGGTCATTAAACAGCTGCTTTGAAATCTAGTTAAACATTTTCAACCAAGTATAAAGTATGTTTTAGGTTACACAGAAAAAAATCTGACTACTTCACTTGACCAGCCTAAAAAAAAAAAAAAGAAAGAAAAGAAAAAGAAAAAATCTGATCAAAAACAACTTTATAAATATTCTTAAACACCTCAAAAAACGATGAACCATAAACTTGATTACTATCATTCAAATATTAAAACCACTGCTGAAATAACATAGCTTTATTCAATACTTGAAGAGACTATCCCTATTTTAAAAGGAAAGATGAAAATACCAACATAGATATATAGTAGTTTAACATTAACTCAACTAAGCAAATAGAAAAACTTCATCCTTTAACTTGCAGTGCTTAATAACCAAGGGAAATGGCACAAGAAATGAATAAGAGAATATAGCACTCACCCTAAAAATAACTAAGGTAGGCAAGTTCAAAGGACTTTTCTTACTATTTGTATCTAATGGCCTTTTTCTTTCTAGAGGCACTTCTGAACCAGAGTTATCTATCTATAGATCTCTTCATGTTACTTGTAGCCTTCAATAGTTTAAAACTCAAACTGTCTTGGTATGATTTAAAAGAATCTTGCAAAACTATACTCAACAATCTTACCAACCTTTTGTATTGATTTCTATTCTCTAGAGTAGTTGAAAATGCACAGAATTGGGAGTCAGAGATGCATGGAATTTAACGCTTGGGCAATTAGATAGACATGCCCAGAAAATGAACATTGGGAAGAAAGATGATTTTAATTTTAGACATGATAAAACTGATTTAGCAATGTGGAAGTCATCACTGCTAAATTAGTGGTTAATTCATAGACCTCACTTTACTTAACAGGACATTTGACACAAGTGACTAGAGCTAGAGCTCAATACATTTTCTTTCCTTGACTTCCAGTCCATCATATTCTCTTGGTTTTCCTTCTATCTCACTGGTCCATTCCTTTTCTGTTTCTTTGTCATTTTATCCTGTTCTCTGAAAGCTTTCTAGCACTCACATGTAATACATTAGGAAATTACACTGGCTTTACCTTCAAAATATATTCAAAATCTGACCACCTTCATTGCTACTACCCTGGATCCAAATCACCATCAACTCTTGCCTGGATTATTTTAATAGTCTAAAAGTTCTCCCAGCCTACATTTCTATTCTCAACATTGCAGCAAGTCTTTATGAAATATAGCTTAGATCATGTTGATCTTTTGTTCAAAAGGCTTCCCTTTTCACTCAGAGTAACAGCAGAAGTCCTTCAGTGGCCTAAAAGCCATATATAATTTGTCCTCCATTACCTTGCTAACTTTCTTTCCTAACCTACCAGTCTTCCCCCAGCACATTCTGCTCCAGACACAAGTCTCCCTGCTGATCCTTGAACATGCCAGCACACTGTTCCTCAGATTTCTTCATTGCTAACTGCCTCACCATCTTTGAATATTTGCTCAAAACTCAGCTTCTCAATGAAGGCTACCCTTATCACCCCATTTAACACTGCAAACTGGCCACAACTGCCCCCAGAAATCTCAGTCCCTCTTTACTCTACCTTTTATTTTTTTGCTCATAGCACTAGTCACTTTCTAGCATATTACATAATGTACTATTTTTTTTTTGCTGTTTACAATTTTAAATAATTTTTAATAATTTATGAAAATCTATGAGGGCAGAGATCATTGCCTATAATCCTATCTAAAAAAGTATCTGACACTGAGTTGATGCTCGATATGTATTTGAGGAATAGTCTATAGTAAAAATATGAAAGTCACCAGTTTTTAGCAGGTAGCTTATAAAATGGCCCAGGAAAAGAATACAAAGATATGAAAGGGTAAAGGAAGAACTTCAGGAACAAGTAAAAGACAGGATTGTCAAGGAGCTTAAAAAGAAGCAAATATATACACATTGGAAAAACTCAGTCGGACTCTTTGCCCAGCCACCTCATCATATCCAATGGGCTTATGAACAAAGTGGCCTTGGGCAAGCATGGAGGTTATGCATGAGCTCAGCAACATGGACTTCTACTCACCAAGCCAATCTGGCTACAGCCAAAGCTAAGTGCTCAATCTGCCAGCAGCAAAGACCAACACTGAATCCCTGATAAGGCATCTTCTCTAGGGTCATCAGCCAGCTACCTGGTGGCAGGTGGATTACACTGGACAGTTTCATTCATGGGAGGGGCAGCATTTTGTTTTTACTGGAATAGACACTTACTCTGGATCCAGATATGCCTTCCTTTGCATGCAATGCTTCTGCCAAAGCTACTGTATTTGTGGACTTACAAAATGCCTTATCCACCATCATCATTTTCCACACAGCATTGCTTCTAATCAAAGAACTCACTTCATAGCAAATGAAAGTGTGGCAATAAGCTCATGAAATTCACTGGTTTCACAATATTTCCCACTAATCTGAAGCAGCTGGCTTGACAGAACAGTGAAATTCCTTTTGAGGACTCAGTTATAGCGCCAGCAAGGTGGAAATACCTTTCAAAGCTGGGGCAAGGTTCTCAAAGAGGCTGTATATACTCTGAATCAGTGTCCAGTGAACGGCATTGTTTCTCCCACAGCCAGGATCATGGATTTAGGAATCAACGGGTGGAAATGGGAGTGGCACCACTCACCAACAGCACTAGTGAGCCACTACCAAAATTTTGCTTGACCCTGTCACCTTATGCTCTGCTGGCCTAGAGGTCTTAGTTCCAAAGGGAAGAATGTTTCCACCAAGAAATACAATAATGAACCCACTGAATAGGAAGTTAAGACTGTCACCTGGCTACTTTGGGCACCACACACCTCTGAATCAACAGGCCAAGGAGGGAGTTACTGTGCTTGCTGGGAGGGATTGATCCTGACTACCAGGAGGAAAATGGACAGCTGCACTACAGGGGAGGTAAGAAAGAATAAGTCCGAAATTCAGGAGCTCCCTTCGAGTAGCTTTTAGTATTATCATGCCCTGTGATCAAAGCCGATGGAAACTACAACCCAATTCAGGCAGGACTACTAATGGCCCAGACCATTCAGGATTGAAGGTCTGAGTCACCCACCAGGTAAAGAACCATAACCAGCTCAGCTGCTTGCTAAAGACAAAGGGAATATGGAAGAGGAAGTAGAAGAAGGTAGTTATAAACACGAGCTAAGACCATTTGACCAATTATAGAAACAAGGACTGTAACTGTCATAAGTATTTCTTTCTTATTTTTTATCAATATGCTTATATATATACATATATAAGCAAATATCTATATACAAAGATAAGCAAATGTCATTTTCTTTCCTCTCTTATCAACTTATCAGGTAACAGAAGACATACTGATTTTATATCATAGTATTTATGTAGTGCTAACTTTACACTATAGTTTTTGAGTTAAGGGATATCAAGAAAAGAAAACATCACTCGAGGATTCTGCTTCCTCTTCTAAAGAAAGGGTAGATGCATTTTCAGTTGTATGCAGGATGGCTGTGTCACGTTAGGTGAAAGTATGACTTTGTTAATGTCTTTATTCAGAGATTAAGTATGATTTAAGAAGATGTACATCAGACTACTCTAACAAAATACCACACACTGGGTAGCTTATGAACAACAGAAATTTATTTCTCATAGTTCCAGAGGCTGAAAAGTCTAAGATCAAGGGACTCGAAGATTCAGAACCTGGTAAAGACCCACTCCTCATAGACAGCACCTTCTGGTTGCATCCTTACATGGTGGAAGGGGCAAGGCAGCTCTGTGTGGCCTCTGTCATAAGGGCACTAATCTCATTCATAATCTAATAACTTCCTAAAGGCCCCACCTCTTAATGTCATCCCCTTAGGGGTTAGGATTTCAACATAAGAATTTGGGAGGATGCAGTCATTCATACCATAGCAGATACCAAGTTGACAAGGGGTCGACTTGTCATGGTTACTTTTACATGTCAATTTGGCTGGGACAATGTCTTAGACAGCTTGGCTGCTATAAAAAATACTATAAACTGGGTGCCCTATGACCAGTGGAAATTATTTCTCACAGCTCTGAAGGCAGGGGTGGGTGCTGGTGAGGGACCTCTTCTAGGCCTCAGATGACTGACTTCCTGTATTCTCACATGGCAGAAAAGGAAGGAGCTAGCTCTCTAACCTCTTGTTATAAGAGTACTACTAATCCTATTTATGAAGGCTCCACTTTTATTACCTAATCATTGCCAAAGCCCCGTCTCCAACTAACTTCACATTGGGTATTAGATTTCAACCTATGAATTAGTGGGGAGTCATAAACATTCAGTCCATACAGACGGGGTGTAAAGATTATTTGGTCAAACACTATTCTGGATGCTTTTGCAAAAGTATCTTTTGAATGAAATTAACACCTAAATTGGTGGACTTTGAGTACAGCAGATTATCCTCCATAAAGTGAGTGGGCCTCATCTAATCAGTTGAAGGCCTTAATAGAACAGACTGACCTCCTTTCTGACAAAAAGGAATTCTACCAGCACACTGCCTTTGGACTCAACTGCAATTCTTCCCTGGGTCTCCAGCCTGAGGGCCTACCTGCAGATTTTTTACTTTCTCTTTCTTTGTGTGCCTCTGTTTCTGTGTTTCTGTCTCTCTCTCCCCTCTATTCATATTCATTCTGTTTCTCTGGAGAAACCTGATTAATACCAATACTTACTGGGTTTACTACTTTTTTTTTTTTTTTTTTGAGACAGAGTTGCCCACTCTGTTGCCCAGGCTAGAGTGCCGTGGCGTCAGCCGAGCTCACAGCAACCTCAAACTCCTGGACTCAAGCGATCCTCCTGCCTCAGCCTCCCAAGCAGCAGGGACTACAGGCATGTGCCACCATGCCCAGCTAATTTTTTCTATATATATATTTTAGTTGGCCAATTAATTTATTTCTATTTATAGTAGAGACGGGGGTCTCGCTCTTGCTCAGGCTGGTTTCAAACTCCTGACCTTGAGCGATCTGCCCGGCTTAGCCTCCCAGAGTGCTAGGATTACAGGCGTGAGCCATGGGTTAACTACTTTTAACACTCATAACAATACTTCCAAATAGCTATTACTCTCTCCAATCCACAGATGAAAAAACTGACACTGACAGAAATTCAATATCTTAATAAGAAAGGGTGGAGTCAAAAGCAGAGGGCAAAGTACTTATAGTGTCCATGGCAGTGGCTGTAGTAACTTGCTCAAGGACCCACTGCGAGTAAGATAGAGCCAGAATTTCAGTCTAGAGCTATCTAATTCCAACGGCAGGAAAAATATGTTGCCTTTATCTTTGTGCAAACACAGAAACTGAATTCTAAGCACAGGAAGTGACCTAAACTTGCAATAGTGTTAGAACAAAGCTTGCAGGCTGAAAGAGTGCTCTTTCACCTATAATGTACTTAAAGTCTGACTAAAAGTCATTTTAACCAGTTTTTCTCTGTCTAGGGTGGCATTTCCTGATAACTTACCTTTATACCAACAACTTTATCATAAGAGAAATGTAGTCTCTGAGGATATAGTTTAGAAAGGAAATTTTGTTTCATTCATATGTATCTAGAGAGGATAAATTTTTTAAAAACATTTTACTTATAGGCAAATTCTCCTCAAAGTTGACTACTCTTTCCAAATTACTAAATATTTTAATTTTATCATCCAATAAAAAATAACCTAGACAATTGCATACGAAAAATATAAAAATCATCTTCAAAAGTGTGTTACCTGTCAAAGTCAGAGTCCAGACGCTCAAAATTTTTAACTACTCTAAGCACCTGGATCTCCTGACTGTTGAAGCAAGGTGGCAACAATCCATGAATGTTCAACTGCTGCCTCTCTTCCAGGGTAAAAGCCAAGTCCTACAGAGAAAAGAAAAACACAATTAATTGAGGGGGAAGAAAGACAGAAAGCACATATTTACACAAATAAAATCCAACAAGGATACGGAATTAAAAATCTGAAGATCTGGCATTGCTGTAAGCATGGCCATGTGACTATGAATAAATGAAGTAAGCTCTCCATACCTGTTTCCATATCTGTAAAATGAGAATACTATATTTCCAAAGCTGTGCCATTCAGATATTATTAGGATGAAATTAAATAGTGGATGGGAGGAAACTACTTAAAGGTACATAAATGAAAGAAGGTATAATCAACATTGTTAATATCAGTAAATATAAAAATAGTTATTATAAGAGATTTTAAAACTACAAATATGGGTAGGTCAACTGTGACTTGCTGTGCTTCTGCCTCTAAAACATGTCAGGAAATGCCTTATGTGATTCTAAGGTACCTGTTTCAATACTCCTCTCCAGAGATTCTTACGCACTCACAGGCACACAAAACTCACCATTGCCTGAATACCACATCTTTTATCCTTCCATGACACATGGTCAAGAATGTCTTTTTTCCTGCTTCTCTGCCCTTCAAACCTTACCTCAAATGCTTCCTCCTCTTTAAAGCCCTTCCAGACTCACCTAGCATGTCCATTACAACCCTATTATTATATCTATGTTATTCAATTATATGAACACTGATTGTATAAAACAATAATAATAACAAACTATGGAGCTCCAAAGAAAAGCAAACAAAGTAGAAATTATGGGTTGATGCAAAAACCACAATGGACCTAAGAGATTTTCTGGAACATAATACCAGTAGAAGTAGTAGCAGGGCAGCCCCCAAAGTCATTAATAGAAGAGAACAATAATATGGTAGACTGAGATAAGAAGTCCTCTGGAGAAGACTCCCCTTGGAAATGCTGAAGCCCAAGAGGTTTCTTTGACTAGACTATGACTGCTGTTCCTCTGGGTCTAGCATAAGTGCACCAACACAATATGATGGTCAGTGTTATGATCTGAATGCTTGTGTCTGCCAAAATTCATATGCTGAAATGTTCACCCCTAAAGTGATGGCTTAGGAAGTAGGGCCTTTGAGAGGTGATTAGGTCATGAGGGCAGATCCCTCATAAATAGGATCAGTGCCCTTATAAAAGGAACCCCAGAGAGCTTGTTTACCCCTTCTGCCATGTGAGGACTCAGCAAGAAGACTGCTGTCTGTGAACCAGGAAGCAGACCCTTCCCCAGACACCAAATCTGCTGCACCTGTATGTTGGATTTCCCAGCCTCCAGAAGTATGAGAAATAAACTTCTTTTGTCTATAAGCCAGTCAGTCCACAGAATTCTGTCAGGGCAGCCTGAATAGACCGGGACAATTGGGTTTCCTCATTGTGACCTCTGCTATCTCTAGACAACCTGGATGAGGAGGAACGTGTTTACTAACTTTGCATTGAATGATCCTACAGCCATCCCCCTCTGTCCCTGAAGGCTTCTTGCAATGGCAGAATAGTGACTCCTAAGTACTTGTGAAGTTTATTATTTGGGGAAAAAACACAGATAATTTAGTTCATCCCAGGGGGAGATTATAGACCCTGATTGGTGAGTAATGAACATGTCCAACCCCAGGAAGTTTATGAAAGAGATCAGTGGATGAACAACCCTCCCTTTCTTCTAATTTTTTATATGGATAGGCCTATTAGTTCATGTCACTGATGGAAAGGCAGATTTTGAGTTTAAAAATCAGTGTTAAGAGACCCAGGTCGGTACTTTCTGTGAAGAGCTCCCTACCAGAGGCTCTTAACCTAAGATTCATGGACCTAATTATAGACCCTCAAGGAATTGGTGAGTAATTAAGGAGGACTGAATTTGGACATCTTTTTCACTAATTCTATGAAATTTAGTATTTTCTTCCACTGTAAATGAAGGCAATAAACAAAAGAAGTAGTAGTATTAGTAGTTCCTCTGTCTTTGTCATAATTGAAATAATAAATATTTTTGTATCACATTACATTTGTGGCATATATTTTGAAATATCACTTATCTTCTTCATTAATTTGAAATTACAGAAATTTTAGACCTGCAATAAGGTTTTTGTTTTTAATAACATGAATAGGCATGCAGGCTAGTGATGTCGATAACCTTCATACTGATCTCCTTAAAATTTTAGGCCGGATGCGGTGGCTCATGCCTATAATCCTAGCACTCTGGGAGGCCGAGGCGGGTGGATCGTTTGAGCTCAGGAATTCGAGACCAGCCTAAGCAAGAGTGAGACCCCCATCTCTACTAAAAAAATAGAAAGAAATTAGCTGGATAACTAAAAATACATAGAAAAAATTAGTCGGGCATGGTGGCACATGCCTGTAGTCCCAGCTACTGGGGAGGCTGAGGAAGGAGGATCACTTGAGGAGTTTGAGGTTGCTGTGACTCAGGCTGACCCCACGGCACTCTAGCTGGGGCAACAGAGTGAGACTCTGTCTCGAAAAAATAAATAAATAATAAATAAAATTTTACTTTAAATTGTCCATATTTAGATCTATTGTCTTGCTATATGTTTTTAATAAAGAACATTTCTTACAACATCACGCATGTATTTAATATTTTCATATCTGTATTTCATAATAATTGGT
>CAUYRT010042104.1:0-12515 GCA_963574885.1 Lepilemur ruficaudatus
ACAATTGTAACACTGAATGAAGAAATTCATGTTAGGGAAAAAAAGATGCCATTTAAATGAAGTTTTAAAAACATGAAACCAGGCCGCGCAGTGGCTCACACCTGTAATCCTAGCACTCTGGGAGGCCGAGACGGGCGGATCGTTTGAGCTCAGGAGTTCAAAACCAGCCTGAGCAAGAGCGAGACCCTGTCTCTACTAAAAAAATAGAAAGAAATTAGCTGTAAATCTAAAAAAAATATATTAAAAATTAGCCGGGCACGGTGGCGCATGCCTGCAGTTCCAGCTACTCGGGAGGCTGAGGCAGAAGGATTGCTTGAACCCAGGAAGTTTGAGGATGCTGTGAGCTAGGCCAACGCCATGGCACTCTAGCCTGGGCAACACGGTGAGACTGTCACACACAAAAAAAACATGAAACCAATACTTTGTATGTTTATGGATATACATGTATCGACAAAAGCCTAGAAACAAAGGGGAATGATAAATGTCAAATTTAGGGAAGTGGAAACTGTAAATAATTGGGGGGGGCACAAGGGCTTCACCTGTGTGGGTAATAGTGGGCTTCCTAAGCTGAGGGGTAGGGGCAAGCACGATCAGTGTTGTAGGGTCATACACTGTGTAGGACTTCACTGTTCAATAATAATCACATTTAAAAGGAAGAAGAAAAAGGACAAGAAAGAAGGTTAACAGCGCCTTGAAGTGCGGGGGAGCTTCTTTCTTGGGTAATGTATGACCTTTGAAATGTCAGTCAGAATGGGATTCCTGATACTTAATAAGCAGATGAAAATCACTTTGTTAATATTCAGTGCTCTGATGTTTATAAATAATTCCAATAGTAACCTTTTTCATTGGAAAAACACCTGTACAGTGCCAACTCTGATTACTCCCTGTGGATACTGCTTAGCTAAAAATTAATGTATCATACTTTCTAGAATGACAGACTGTGGGCTGGTATAAGAGAAAACAGTAATTTATAAGACGGAGTAATTACTGGAGGATCCAGGTACTATTTACTGACTTTCTTCTTTGTTCTCAAGCCAACAAAATTACGGAGTCCCCATTCCCAGAGGCTTATATTAGCCTTAATCTTAGGTAGTCTATCAAAAACAAAACCGTTGTGGATTAATAAACGCCACAACCCATGATAAGTCGCACAGGCCCATCCTCTGCCGGGGTAGCAAGCGGGCTCAGCTGCAGCATCATCAAAGTGACTGACTGGAGGCAGCTGGGCTGTCCGCGCTTGCTCCCTCGGCGTGGCTGGGGCGGCCTCTCTGGCTGCACTACCCGTAAAGCCCACGAGGTGGCAGCAACTCCACGGCTGACACCCGCGGCCTCCGAGGGCAACCGAGACCGTCGCGGACCCCTTGTCACCAACAGGACCGTTCTGGTTTCAAAATCAGATGGAGTCGCTTCTTTGAGCGCTGGGATTTAGAAAAACATTGTGATCATTTTCAATTAAAAGATTATTCATGCTAATCACAAACATATAACAATAATTTGATGTCTACTATAAGCAGCCTTTTCTTCCCTTTTTTTTGGTACCATTGGTGAAATACTTTGTTATTTTAAAAACATGCCCAGGCAAAACTGCGGAGACCGTCAAAAAGGACAAGCGGTTGCCAGGGATTGGGGGACGGGGTGGATGAACAGGCGGAGCACAGAGGAGTTTCAGGGCAGTCAAAACACTCCGCAGGATAGGGTAATGATGTGCGCATGTAATTACAATTTGTCCAAACTCATATTGATAGGATGTGTGCCACAAAGAGTGAGCCCTAAGGTAAACGGTGGACTTCCGTCATAGTGATGCGACAGTGTAGGTCCGTCAATGGTAACAAACGTACCTGCTGGTGAGGGATGAGGATATGGGGAGGCTGTGCTTGCGTGCGGGGGATGGGAAATCGCTGTGCCTTCCACTCAATTTTGCTGTAAGCCTAAAGCTCTAAAAAAAATAAAAATAAAAAAAGTCCAAATAAAATACCCATTTCCAAAAGCACACTAGTTTTGGGAATTTTTTTTTTTGGACACAGAGTCTCACTCTGTTGCCCAGGCTAGAGTGTCATGGCGTCAGCCTAGCTCACAGCAACCTCAAACTCCTGGGCTCAAGCAATCCTCCTGCCTCAGTCTCCCGAGTAGCTGGGACTACAGGCATGCGCCACCGTGCCCCGCTAATTTTTTCTATGTATATTTTCAGTTGGCCAATTAATTTCTTTCTATTTTTAGTAGAGTCAGGGTCTCAGTCTTGCTCAGGCTGGTTTCAAACTCCTGACCTTGAGCGATCCTCCGCCCTTGGCCTCCCAGAGTGCTAGGATTACAGGCGTGAGCCACCTCGCCCTTCCATAGTTTGGGGAATGTTTTAAAAGAATACGTACATTTATATTGTGAAGGTACAGTGAAAGTCAACATCTACAGTATTCAAAGAGAAACCATCTTCTAAACAATTAGCATTTTATAAAGGGCAGAATCATTTGACAGCAGGTAAATTACAACTGGTTCCAGTCATGTGTTCTTATAGGTAAAATCCAAATTCAGCTGAGAAATGTCACATCAAGGCTCTGGTTTGCTTACTCTGCCAGATTTTACTGTGCCAGATTTGGACGTTCTTTGAGAACCTAAGCCTCCCAAAGGATGATTAGTGGCTATCAGGAATTTCTGCTTAATTTTCAATGTAAAGGAAGACTCACATCATTCAGATGTAAACATGCCTGAGATGTATAAAGAAAATGAATCACGAACTAGAAAAATACCTTCTCTAAACTGAACTTAAATGTGGAACACTGGAGACTCCACGGTTAGCAGAAAGAGCACTGGCTTTGGAGTCCAGAAACACAGATTTGAGCCTTTCCCTAAGGAGCTGTGGGATCTGGCATGTTTCTCCATAACAGACTTAATAATGCCACTCCCACTGACTCTTGGGTTACTGTGAGACTGGAATAATCTATTAATAGATGCTCAATAAATGTTTGTTGAACATTGTTGAGTAAATGATGGTGAGAGTACCTTAAAAACTGTACTTTAATGGACTACCCAAAACACATAACCACAGGGTTTTGTAAATGTGATTTAATAAGAAATATATATTTGTTTCATCCTCAGTTCCTTGCAGAGCTTCTAAAACCCTTGCAATTTTTCAAGTGATGGTGTGAGATGAGGGTCTTTTGTCATTCATAATAAACCCATTTCAGCCACACCTAAGTCAACCCTAATGGGGTGTCTCAGACTCTAGAGGATTTTGTCGGGGGTGCTGCTATGATTATAAGGTTGGAATTTTCAGCTCCAGCCCCAGACCTCTGGGGAGGAGACATGGCGTGGTGATTGAGTACAAGCCAATGGCCAATGATTTAATCAATCGTGCCTACGTAGTAGAACCTTCAAAAATCCTAGATGACAGAATTTGGAGAGCTTCTGAGTTGGTGGGGACATCCCTGTGCCAGAGCATGATGCACCCCAAACTCCATGGGGACAGAAGGTCCTGTGCACAGGACCCTTCCAGACCTGGCCCCGTGTACCTCTTCATCTGGCTGTTCATTTGTATTCTTTACGATATCCTTTATAATAAACCCGTAATAGAAAGTAAAGCGTTTCCCTGAATTGTGTGAGCTGCTACAGCAAATTATTGAACCTGGGAGGGGTCATGGAAACCTGATTTGCAGCCAAGTGGGACAGAAGTGTGCGTAACCTGGGGACCCAGTACTTGCAATTGACATCTTGGAGTGTGTGTGGGAGGAGCCTAGTTTTGCAGACTAGGTATTTAACCTGTGAGGTCTGTGCTAACTCAGTGTTGTTAGTGTCAGAACTGAGTTAAATTATAGGATACACAGGTGGTGTCAGAGGATTGGATAATGTGTTAATGTGAGGGGGGAAACCCCCACACATTTGGTGTCGGAAGTGTTGTGAGAAACATTTTTTTTTCTTTAGTAATTAAAACATGCTTGAGTAATGGTTTTCAAACATGAAGTTAACTATGAACAAACTTTCATTCAGACTAAGTAGTGGTTTTCAACTCTGGGAAGCGTTTTAAATATCCTAATGCTCAGGGATTTGGGGTAGGGGGGGAGCATCCATTGCTTCCGTGATGTTTGGTTGATTGGTTTGTGCTTTCCAGGTGATATGCAGCTAGGATTGAAAAGTGCTGCTATCCTGCAAAAGTCAGTGTCATCACTGAATATTGGCTATAATTGAATCAGAGTTAGTAGAAACGAGTTTCTAGCTGAACAAAAATTTCTACTGTTTATGGCTAGAAATACACAGCTGTGTCTTGATCACATTTCTTTGTTAGGACTGACTTCTTTTTTTCACTTTGTACAAAGGAAATACATGCTTAATACAGAAAATGTGAAAAGCACAATCAAAACAAAACTAAAAAAAGCACTCCGAATCTGTAGCCAATGGTGCATGTCTGCACGTCCTTGCATTTTTTTTCTTGTGTATATATATTTTAAAATGGAAAATGGAATCCTGCCACATCTTATAGCTAGCTTTGTTCACTCAGGAACACAATGTGGACATCCTCCCATGCCAATACTTTCTTCCGTGACATGGATTTTCATATTTTTTTTTTTTTTTTTTTTTTTGAGACAGAGTCTCACTGTGTTGCCCGGGCTAGAGTGCTGTGGCATCAGCCTAGCTCACAGCAACCTCAAACTCCTGGGCTCAAGCGATCCTTCTGCCTCAGCCTCCCAAGTAGCTGGGACCACAGGCATGCGCCACCATGCCCGGCTAGTTTTTTACATATATTTTTAGTTGTCCAATTAATTTCTTTCTATTTATAGTAGAGATGGGGTCTCGCTCTTGCTCAGGCTGGTCTCGAACTCCTGACCTTGAGCAATCCACCCGCCTCGGCCTCCCAGAGTGCTAGGATTACAGGCGTGAGCCACCGCGCCCGGCCTACATACACAAAAACTCTTGGAGGTCCTCAATATCTTTTATGAGTATAAAGAAGTTCTGAAATTAAAAAGTGTGACAACTGTGGATGCAAAACTTCAGGGTTTCAGGGTTTTAGATAGTCTCACCAATGCAGTGAAGAGCCACTGAAGAGTTTTAAGCAGGTGAGTTCCAAGTCGAAGTAGATCTTTAAAAGATCATTAACCATGCATGTGTGTTAGTTAAGACCTTCTGTGGCGATGGAAGCCTAGTGGATCCTAATGGGGCATCTTCAGCCTGTTCCAACAATCCCTGCTGGAGAGAAACACCTACGCCACTGCTCCCTCAAGCAGATGCACCCAGGGGTCGAGCCCCATGAGAGGTGGGGTTTCCTTTCTCAGTCTTCAATTAACCGCGTGCGAGTCATCTGAGGCGTACAGAAAGCATTTAGTCAGTCGCGAGCCACTTAACAAATACCCACAAGGTCCTTGTGGTGTCTGAACTGGTGGAGATTAGACAAAATCCTCACCCTTGACAAGTCTAGGCTGTAAGAGGGGAGAACCAACTCTGCTTTCTGGAGGTGAGTGAACGCCACCCTCCTCTCCTGCCTCGCCTGTGACCTCATAATACTGTATTCCTTAAAATTTCTCCTGACCTTACTCTTTGCTCTGGAGGGTAGGACCCGCTTGAGCCAAGGGGAAGTGATAAGGAAGATTGACATCGGGGAAGCAGGCAGAAATAGAGAAGGAAGTGAGCAAGGCATTTTCCCTGAAGTGTCATTTTCAATGTGCAAGGAGTACAATTGTTCAAGTTCCTAAATTTGCCTGGCTGCTCTGGCTCCAGGGGGTTCCTTGTGAGTTTAGAAAACAGGGTTTAATGGGGTGAGCGGGGAAGTGAGCATTTGTCTCGCTAAGTGGAGGTCAGTGTCGCTGCAGTTCCTCCAGGCAGGAGTGGGAAAATAGAGGGCATTGTTGTAATATGGCCAATGTCACGCTGAAGTGAATGCCACTTTCTGGATTACAGCACGGCCGAGCGACAAAGAATGTGCACATCAGCGTGAAACCACCGCACACGGAGCTGAGCTCGGCACAGCACGAACAGAACCCACAGGCCTCTGCAGCACAACCGTCTCCTGCCTGTAGCCCGGGAGGCTTTGTACCTGGAAGGGATCCTCAAGCCTTGCCTCCTTTCGGGGGAGTAGAGGGCCCTTTTTGAACGATCCGATCCGTTTCAGCATTGTGTTTCAAAACTCCTTCAGGGATGAGAAACAGGTTAATTCTTTCTGCATGTGGTTAGTAGAATGGGAAGCAAATATGTGTCCATGTTCCCCAGGAAGGATTGTGGGCATCGTGCATGAGAGGCCGGGGCTCTCTCCTCCCGGAGAGCTGTTTATCTTGCAGGGCATGGACGTCCTGGGGAAGTTTTGCGGGGAACACAGAATTCAAACACCGGTCTGTGGGAAGTCGCCACCTCCAGCTCGGATGTGGTGTGGACATCGTCAGCCCTGGAGCTGTTTTCTTTCTCTCTTCCAGGAGCAGTGCTGAACTTTTGGCACGATCTTGCAGAACTGGCATCAAAGTGGAAACATGAAGCCATCAGTGCATTTTTTTTTTGAGATTTCTTCCTTTCTCTGTGACCCCCTTGCAAAAGGGGGAAAGACCCCACTGAGCTATTTCGTGTTTGAGCTTGCTCCTTTCTCTCCTTTCCAGGTTTCATTATGTGACAATCTGCACTGGCTTCATTGGTATCTACAATATAGACAATACTAGGAAAATTATCTGGTTTTGGAGATTTGCAAATTACTTAGAAGAGTTTCTCCAAAGCAAAAAGTATTCATTTGGCGCAAACCCTTTACCATCCCCATGTCAGGGGATTGTAAGCCAGAACAATGCCTCCTGCTCCTTTTTCTCTGCCTGATTGCCTGATTCCACCTCTGGAAATTTCCTCAAAGCTATTTCATCCTCTTTTCTTACAAGTGAAGCTCAGTTGCTGGTCTTCATCACCCACCCTCTGTATAATTTCTACAGCATCCTAGCTGATCTAGTCTCCTGAATCGTTCCTCTCTGATTCATTGTCTCCACGACTGCTGCTTCCTGTTGCCTAAAAGGTAAAGTCTGGGGACTCCTGAACGTGGAGGTCACAGAGAGCACTGTGGATGTTCACAGATGTCCCCGTGCTCTTCTGCACTTCCCACTTCCCTTGCAGCTAGGCTGGGCCCATGTGACCAGGTTTTGGTCTGTAGGAGATGGACAAAAGTGATGGAAGCCACCTCTAGTCCTGACCTTTGAAAATGTCCTATGGTATCACCCAGCTTTCTCCTGTCCTGCCGTGATGACCTTGTAGGTTGTGTGTGTTTTGTAGCTTGAATGGTGTCCCCTTTAAAAGCTGCAATGAAATCCCAACTCCTCATACCTTTGCATGTGGCCTTATTTTGAAATACAGTCTTTGCAGAGGTAATCAAGTCAAAATGAAGTCACGAGGGTTGGCCCTGAAGTCCTCGTAAGAAGACGAAAATTTGGACACTGACAGACACAGAGGGAAGAAAGCCATGTGAAGATGGGGGCAGAGGTTGGAGTGATGCTGCCAGAGGCCCAGGAACAGCTGGGACTACCAGGAGCTAAAAGAGGCAAGGAATGCTCCTTGCCTGGAGATTATGGAGGGAGGAGGTTGCGTGCATGTCTGGCATTCTGTGAGTGAGAAATAAACTGTTACTGTGGAAGCCACAGACACCTAAGAATTTAGTTGTTACTGCAGCAGACCCTGGCCCATCCTGATGAATACAGTATTAAATGCATTTGTAAGTAAGCCCTGACCACCTTGTCAGCATCATCTCTTTGTCACCCTATTCTCCAGTAATATATAGTACTTTATGCCACTGGGGTTGGTTGAGGGTTGATCTTTCTGCCTGGAATGTTATTTCTTCTCTTTTCTTTTAAATCAGGAGAAATCGTATCCCATTAAAGCCCAGGTCAAATGTCACTTTCTATGAGAAGACTTTCTCCCTGTCCCTTGATCTTGTAGCATGTTACCTACGCTTCTACCAAAATTCATGGTTACTAGTTGTACCACACTAGGATCTCTTGTCTGTGTGTATGTGTCTTGCCAGAAAGTTAGCACTTCGAGGCCATTGGTAGCACCTTTTATTTTTAGATCTCCAGTTTCTAGCATAATGTTTAATTCATAGTATGAGATTAAAGGCATTTGTGAAATTAATTCTAAGAGGAACTTTTGCTAGCCTGGCTCCGGGAAGGTTGGGTCCTGAGCTCCACCCTTGTCCATTTGCCTTCTGTGATGCCCAAGACACGTCTTGGTCTCCCCAGACATGGGAGCTCACAACAGTGGGCAGCCCCTGCTGCCATGAACACGTTCTGCAGCTGGTCTGCTACAAGAAGGCCTAGTGGGTATCTGAGATCTTCAGTCCAGTGTAGTCTTACCTGGCTCAAGTGGCTGAAAGATCTGAGGCCCTCCCTGTGTCTGTTTTGTGTGTGCACCTGTGTGACTGCTGTCGGGGGTCACTAAGGGATGCTGTGGCCACAGGTCTGTCATTGCCTTTCCTGGGTACCAGTCAGGCAACAGGCCAGGAGTTCAGACTAGAGTCTTCTTCTGTTTCTTACAAACTTTTGAAGAGTTAAAAACATGCAGAAAAGTACAGATAAAAACATAAATCAGTGTGTTACCATCCATTAAAAATTAATGAATGCTAACGTTGTTGATTTTGCTTTGTATTTTTTTTTTTAAATATAGACCATTGTTAATACTGTTGATGTTTCCATTTCTTCCCCTCCATGGGTCTCCTGGCCTATCTTCCCCCATCAGACATCACCACTTCCCTAAATTTATGTTCTTACAGTTTTTTTTATACTTCACACACACAAAAGTCACACATAAATATGTCATTTTACTTGGTGTTTACAATTAAGTGAATGGTCTAATAGGATATATACAAAAACTTAGTTCCTATGTTCCTAAAACTTAGTTTAAAAAAGAACACAAAAAAAACTTAGCAGCATTATATTTGAGATCTATTCACATCGATATGTATAAATTTAGTCCAATCTTGTAACTGCTATAAAGTATTGCATGTCTTAAATGTGTCACAGTTTGTTTATCCGTTTTCCTAGTGATGAGTATTTTGGTTGTTTTCACTTTTACCTTCACTGCAGCTGCGTTCATCCCAGTGCACGTTCCGTGCGTAGATGCCGGAGAGTTTCTCTAAGGCACATCCCTAGATGCTGAATTGGTGGGTCATTAAACACCTACATTTTCAACTTTACTAGACAGAGCCCTCATTTCTCCAGCTGTGGAGCCTACAGCTTTTGGCCGAAGAAAGCTGCCTCACCCAAGGTTGCACTCCCGTCCTGGAGGCGGCCTGTATCCCATGGTCCATGATGGATGGATAAAGGGGGACAAAGGCCTGGCCCTATGGTTTCAATCTGGGACAATCTTGAAGGGTGAGCCTAGCTGCAGAGCTCGCCTGGGGTTGGCTGAAATCTCTGCTGGAAGCTGCATCGTAGCGTAACTATTCTCTTTGCCCGATGCTGCTTTGCTCACATCTTACAGGTGTTGTTCCCTGAAATGCTCCCCAAACAACTTTCTGTGCACCAGGCTCTGGCTCGGAGTGTTTCTGGGGAACTGACCACGGCACTAGATAGTGCCACTTGTTTTCCAAAGGGCATGTCCTAATGTACCTACACACCTAATCTGAAGTCCTCTGAGATTGGTGTTTCAGCTAAGTTCACACAGATGCAATGCTGAGTTAGAGCCTCAGTCTCCCAGCTGGAGAACAGGGCTTTATCCACTTACAACCCCTTGGTTGACTTGTGCACCATCGAGGGCCACAGTCACCAGGGAGGAGTAACACCTAAAACTGTTACTATCCACCCTTTGACAGCCTAGTGTTAAGGAAGGAAAGGAAAGTCAGTAACAGGACCACTGCTGGGAATAAGTTACTAGATCTAGAGCAGTAACTTCCAGTAGAAACACGATGCATGCCACATACATAATTTAAAATTTTCTAGTAGCCACATTAAAAAAGTAAAATGATTTTAATAATATATTTTAATTATATATAAATTTTAATATATATTATTTTTTTAACTAGCCACATCCAAAATATAATTTCAATATACAAATTATTAACAAGCTATTTTGCATTCCTTTTTGTACCAGGGCTTTGAAATCTGGACTGCATTGTACACATTTAGCACATCTCAGGATTGGCTACATATCAAGTGCTCGGTAGCCACTTGGTTATTAGCCACCATATCGCACTGCGCAGTCCTAGAGCACCCTGCACGGAATCACTCTATCTCGTCTCTGATCACTGCATCAGCGTGTGGGCCACCCAATGCTGGGAGGTTCAGGGAAATCACCCTGATTCTTCACAACCTGCAAATAAGGGGATAGCATAATTTTTTAAGCAAACCAAGAGATCGCTGAGCGTGAAAGAAAGGGGTGACTCTTAATGACTGTGCAGACACAGGCAGACACAGCACTGGACAGCCGGCCAGGATAGGTAGTCAGCATAGTTATGAAGAGACGCCCTTACGAGGAGGCTCAGGCCATGGCTTTGAATGCCGAGGTGGCTGTTGGAGGCATCTGGTAGCCCTGGGTGACCAGCAGGAATTGTGAGAGATGGCAGACACCTGGTCAAAGGGATTGAAGTGGCATCTGGGGGCACCTGAGCAAAGCACCCGCAATGTGATCCAGAATGGAGACTGATCAACTGCGGGAATACAAAAAAGAGGAGATGAGCTTAAACTGAAAAATGTAAGATTGTGTCAGACCCAAAGAAGAATTCCCTGGCGCTGAGAAGGCATTTTGGAGACTGGTGTGCTAGTGCCTTCTGGGGGCTTAAGAAAAGCATGAATTCAGTTCATCCCAGGCATAAAACTACCTGCTACAAAGAAGGAAGATAAATTAGCAGATGTCTGAGCTCCTTCCAGGTCTGGATCCCCAGATAAGACAAAATTATTGCTTGTGGGAAATGCTCCAAAGATGAAAAAAAAAGTTTTAGCTAGAAAAAAATCTGTTACAAGTGGCTTTTTAAAGGGTAAAGCATAAACCTTGAAGAAAATAAAGGGAAAAAATCCGATATACATTTGGATGACTACTGATACAGTGAAAAACGGTTCTCTTATTTTGTTTACCTAAAGTTTAAGAAGAATAACTATGAGAAAGGATCTTTCCCAGGAGCTTTTTCTCTGATTTTTTTTTTAAACAAACTCCATAACATATTCTAGTCTGGCATATTGTGAAGTTCAGTTTCCAATAACAAGGTTCTGCTCTTTCACAATGCTCGGATCAGGGGCCCGGGTCTAGTCAGCGAGGCATAGTAAAGTCTGTGAGCTGCTCAGGTAGACAGACTGGAATATAAGTCCCAGTGTCTCCACTCAGTACCTTCGTGACAGATCAATTTATTTAACAGCTTTGAGCCTCGGTTTCCCGATCTGTACAATGAAGCTAATAATATCTATTTCACAGAATTGGGGCGATTTCATGGTATGAAGCTGAACAGTGTTAATTACAGTGTCTACCAGAAAAGCTTATGCTCAATAAATGGTAATAACGGTAGCCATATAGGCCATGTGGAAGGTGTTTTCAAAGTATTATTTAATGATAATGATAAGATATCCCAGAAACTTTCAAGTCTCAGCAAATGCAATAAATCCAGGTCAATGGATGTTTAACAAGCATCTGCTGTGTGTGAGGTATTGTGTGTCTCGACACCACATTCTTAATCTATAACGGTGGTTCACGCTTACAAATGCCCCTTGAGTTCTTATGGTTTTCTCCACGCTGTTCAATTTGGATTCCCCGTATCTCTAATATCTGAATGTTGGGAAGTGGTGGGGGAGAGGAGGGAAAGGGGGAAAATATCTTCAATCAGCAGCAGCAGAGAAGAGGCAGGGCAAGGACGGAGGCAAAGACTGAGCCTCAGAGCCGGCTAGAGGGGCCAACGCAAAATAACTAAGCACGGTTCAGCGATTCTACGAACAGACAGAAAAAGGCGAGCGTGACTGTGTGTGTGACGGTATGTGTGTGTTCACAGGGGATATATTTTCATACCCAGAACAGATAACTTTGGCCTTTATTTTTAAGTCAAGTTTGTTGAGATATAATTTACGTATAATAACATACATCCATTGTAGGAATACACTTTGATGGGTTTTGACAAACGTATGCACGTATGTAACTAGCACCACAATCAAAATTTAGGGAGATTCTCTCACCCTAGAAAGTTTCCTAAAGTTCCTGTCCCCCAGCTCCAGGCAACTATTGTTCTTCTTTCACTCAGAAGAGATTAATTTAGCTTTGCAGTGTCCAAACCCTGCTGAGGTGCTCAGGACATTGCGGCAAACTCATGGAGCCCCACGGATGCCATGGGAACCACTATTTTGAAGTTGTCGTGGACCTAATGACTTAATAAACTCAATTTTTATGTATTTCTTTTGGCTTAGGGGCACCATGAAAAAAATGACTGAGACACTAATAATAACATTTTCAAGGCTCATCCACGTTATTGCATATAACACTGTATATCATTGCTTGATATCACCGAGAAGTGTTTTAGTCTATGGATGTAACACAATGTCTCTAAAGAAAGCTGCTGTGAGCGTTCAGCCACAAACCTGTTGAGTACATTTTTTTTTTTTTTT
>CAUYRT010042110.1:0-39910 GCA_963574885.1 Lepilemur ruficaudatus
AGTCCCAGCTACTCGGGAGGCTGAGGCAGAAGGATTGCTTGAGCCCAGGAGTTTGAGGTTGCTGTGAGCTAGGCTGATGCCACGGCACTCACTCTAGCCCGGGCAAGGGAGTGAGACTCTGTCTCAAAAAAAAAAAAAAAGAAACAGCCAAATGTTAAAAAGGCATTTCTGACAAGTAGGGAAATACGAATACTGATAGATATTAAATGATAGTAATTATTTTAATTATTTTAGCTTAGATAAAATGTCATGGCTATACTTTTTAAATATGGAAGATAAGAGCTTCAGCAAAATGCTGATAATTTTGAAGCCGGCTAACAGGTACATTGGGTTCATTATATTATTCTCTTTACTTTTGCGTGTGTTTGAAATTTTCCCTAATAAATAGTTTTTAAAAATAAATTAGATCTATTCTGAGAGGACTTCTTACATCCTCCCATCTGGGATTAATTTTTTTCCTCTTACCTGAAAACCTATCAACTTTAACTTCTAACATAGCATTCATCCCATCTCCATTACTGTCACAGCATTGATTTTGAAAGAGTGTATCTGTCTTCCCTACCAGCTCCTTGAAGGCAAGAAATCCAACTCTGTATTTCTGATGCCAAACACTTTTTATTTAATGTAATTAAAAGTATCAGAATTGAACTTGGGCTGACACTTGAGCCCCCACAGCATTCATAGGCCAGGAGAGTTACAGCTCTTAACAGTCCTGCCTGCCTGGTACCATCAAAAAATGGCAGCACATTGGCCTGGCGCGGTGGCTGACGCCTGTAATCCTAGTATTCTGGGAAGCCGAGGCAGGCAGATCACTCAAGGTCAGGAGTTCGAAACCAGCCTGAGCAAGAGCGAGACCCTGTTTCTACTAAAAATAGAAAGATATTAATTGGACAACTAAAAATACATAGAAAAAATTAGCCGGGCATGGTGGCGCATGCCTGTAGTCCCAGCTACTCGGGAAGCTGAGGCAGGAGGATCTCCTGAGCCCAGGAGTTTGAGGTTGTAGTGAGCTAGGGTGACGCCACGGCACTCTAGCCCGGGCAAGAAGGTGAGTCTCTTTCCCCCCTCCCCCAAAAAATGGCAGCACATTGAGAGAAGGAAGTGCACACCCCGTGATGACCAAATACCAATTCATTCATTCATTCATTTTATTCTATTGAGTGGCTCTCTAGCTGGGTACTATGGTGGATCATGGAATTACATTCCACTGCCCTTCCCCGCCTCCCCCCAAAACACTCCAGAAACTCAGACTAGTGAACAGGACATCATCAGAACTGTGTGGTAAGTTCTGTGCCTAGGGAAGAGGAGAGAGCCATGGGGTTCAGCTGGGGGGGCAGTGAGCCTATCAGGAAACAGCCTCCTGGGGAGAGAGGGGATACCTGATGACTCCTTTATGACTGTCCCACTGATTTCAGATGAAGAAGCTAGCAGACGTGCCAAGCCATGGGGCCAGGAACAGGCTAATGGTTTAGCACCCCTCCAGAGCAATACTCTTTAAATGTGTTTGACAATTGTATAGAGAAGAAGGTGGATGCTATTGGAGAAGGACGAGGAAGGGGTGCATGGGACAGCCTTTTCTAATCCTCTTTGGTCCCTGGTGAGGCTACTCCAGCCTCTAACTTGCCAACCCCACTCAGCAAGACTGAAGCCCTGTCCTTACCCAGAAGTTCTATTTACGAAGCAATTTAATAACATGCCTACTGTTACGTAGCATGACCCTAAGGCTCCCACACCTGCAAGAAGTATAATCATATGCTGCATAATGATGTTAAGTCAACAATGGACCACACATACGACAGTGGTCCCATAAGATATATAACAGTGTGTAATGAAGAATATATAGAAACCTGACATAAGGCACTGGATATTGGCAGTGAAGATCAAGTAGGGGAAATGATTGATATTCAGTAATAGTGTGGGGACATTTGGTTTTCCAAATAAAAAATATACACCATTTAGGTTTGTGTAAATATACTCTATCGCCTAATGACACATTTCTCAGAATGGATTGCCATCAATAAGCAATGCTTGACTCTATTCCTACCAATGCCATCTAGCTTTCTTCTAAAAGAAGTTGTAGTAAATGCAGTTTTATTCATCCCATTGCATTTCCAGAGACGTTTTAGTAAGCCCGACGGATTGGTGCCTGGCAGTTTGAGCCTGCCTGTTAATCTGGATCTGGGCTTGTCACACTCACCTTCCCACCTGTCCTCCCCTAGCCCCCACGGTGCACATTCTAGAGCCCCATGCTGCCTCTACATGCCAGAACCTCCTTTGGACACTCCATATCTCCCCAATCAAAGCAGAACCCCCCAAGCTAATCACCAAGATATCTTACAGATCTGAAGGTGGACACACAGAGAAGCCACATTGAGCATATATTAGAACTTAGTAAATGTCTGAATAAATGAATTATTTGATTAATTAATTAATGCTAGGCCATAGGAGGTAGATCATGTCAAAGACAAAAAAGATTGACTGATTGAATGAATGAATAAAGGAGACCAGAGATCAGAGTCATTTTGATGTCTAGCACGGATGCTAGCCTAGCTCCTCACCTGTCCTCTGGTTTGGGGCCATAGGGCTCAGCCACAGCAGGAGAAGGACGACCAGCCACATGGCTACAGGCATCAAGCAGAGATAGAAGTGTTTCAGGGACCAGGGCCTGAGTTTTTAATATCCACCCATCTCAGTATGCTCACCTGGCATCTGCACTTCCAGGGAGGAACCAGCTGACACCTGGCATCACTGGCAGAGGGGCAAGGGTTTGGCACAGTTGTCCCAGCTGCTTGGATCCCCAAGCAGAGGTAATTTTCACATTTCCTCAAGCGATCCTCCCCCTTGGCCTCTCAAAGTGCTAGGATTATAGGCGTGAGCCACTGTGCCTGGCCTATGGTTGATATATTAAGTCTAGAATCTAGGTCCCTTACCAGAGGCCATCTTTGGATTCAGTAGTCCTGGAGGTAAGATAGTGCCTGGTAGTCAAGGAGGTGAGGAGTTCTAGTATCTCCAGAGGATAGAATTGAGGACAAGAGAGGCGAGAGAGGACCCTGGGAAGGAAGATGAGGCCAGATTGTGCAGGGCCTTTTAGGCCATGCCAAGGAGAATCAGAGAGTAACTGAGTAGTCTTACATAAGTCAGATGGCAATTTTGAAAAAATTCCTTCTAGCAATTGTGTAGAGAATATATTAGAATTGGTAAAATAGGAGGTAAAATTTTGGCCCAAATTAGATTATTAGAGTAATTCAAGTGAAGATGATGTTGATTTATAATAGAGCTGTAAATATAAAGGGGAGAAAAGGTTCAAATTTAAGAGATAATTAGAAAACTGCATTTATAGCCCTTGGTGATAATTTTGCCCATGAGCAAAAATGGGGAGAGGGAACGAGAAGGTGGATGGACAGTCACTGATATGTGAGATACAGGAGAAGGAACAGGCACGGGAAAGAAGAGAACTAGATCAGCTTGGGACACATTGGGTTTGAGAGGCCTCTGTGAGACAGTTTTATGAATATGTCCAGTAGGGTATTGGCCAAGAGAGTATGGAGGTCAGGGGCACCTGGGAATGAGGTACAGAATTTGGTAGTCATCAGTCTGCAGGTGGTAAGCAGAGCCATGAGAGGAGCTGAAATCCCACAGGGAGAGCAGTAGAGTGAGAGGAGAAAACAGGCCAAGACAAACACAAGAATGCCAACATTTAAGTGATGGACAGAGGAGAAGGAACAGCTCAGAGGGCGGGGCCAACCTAGGAGAGTACAGTGTCCTGGAATCAGAAGAGTGTGTCAACAAGATGGGACTCAGGCTGCTTCAAGCACTGCTAAGAAGTTAAGGAAGGCACACATCGAGAAGAGTCCATTGGAGTTACCAGTAAGGATGTCACAGTATCCTCTTGGGCACAAGTAGTTCCAATGACGTGGGAGTAGGAAAGTGGGAGGGGAAGCCAAATGAAGGTAGGGAGTGTTTAGGAGTTGACACAAAGTGTGGCCAACTTTGTTGAGAAGTGTAACCATGAAGAGGAAGAGACATAGGGCAGTAGCTGGAGGGAGAGATGGACTTAAGGGAAATGGTGGATTTTTTTTCTTTTTTTGAGACAGAGTCTTAGTCTGTCACCTAGGCTGGAGTGCCATGGTGTCAGCCTAGTACACTGCAGCTTCAAACTCCTAAGCTCAAGTGATCCTCCTGCCTCAGCCTCCCGAGTAGCTGGAACTGCAGCCAAGCACGACCACACCAGGCTAATTTTTCTCTATTTTTAGTAGAGACGGAGTCTCGCTCTTGCTCAGGCTGGTCTCCAACTCCTGAGCTCAAGCGATCCTCCTGCCTCGCCCTTCCAGAGTGCTAGGATTACAGGCGTGAGCCACTGCGCCCAGCCAGGTCACGGATTTTTAAAATGGAAAAAAACTTGAGCCTGTTTTCAATGCTCTCTCAATTATGCCTCCACTCCCTTTCCCTTGAGGGAGAGGTTAAATATACAGAGAGTAGAGCCCAGACTGCCAGGCAGGACAGGGTTTCAAGGGTTTCATTCAATTGCAGTGAAGAAAAGAATGTATGTGGGTCCAGGTACTTGCTGACTTGGTGGCAGGGCGATGAAGGGGTTCCCATCTGATGGCTTCTATTTTCTCTGTGAAACAGGGGAAGCACCATCTGCTGCTTGTGACAGACAGTGACAGAGTCAGGAAGGAGGGCAGAAGGGGGAAGGTCTGAAATGGTGGTTGGGGCGTTGAGAGTGGGGAAGTGAGCTGTTTGGGGAAACTGTTGTTTCACTGAGGCCTGACACCAACTGGAGGTTAGAGATCATGACCTACTAGCGGCCTAGTCTGACTCTCCACATCAACGGTCCAGCCATAGGGAGGGATTGGGGGGTCCCCTGTAGGTCTGACACGGGGACAGTGCAGGAAGGCAGTGCAGGTTGAGAAGGGCGAGTGAGCGCTTGCTAGGACAGAGCATGCAAGCAGCTGGACGAGAGAGGCAGCGAAGACAGGAGGGGCTGAGCGATAACTGTGGGAGGTCCCCAGGGGCCACTCCCAGAGCACCCAGCCCCGCAGGAGGCGGCGCCCCCCAGCGGCGGCCCTGAGCAGCCGCGGAGGTTCCGGGCGCGACCAGCGTGGGCGGGGGGTGCCCTGGATGCGCCTGTGCAGGAAGGAGAAGGAGCGAGGCCGCCTCTCCCTCCTGGGTCATCCACGTCCCCGTCTGGCCCCCTCTCCACCGCCGCCCTCACTCCGCGGCGGCACCCGAGAGAGCCGACGCCGCTGTGACCAGAGGAACGGTGCAAAGGGAGCGCTGAAACGCGCGGGGAAATTTATTAATGGTGGTGGCGGTAGCAGAGTTGTCCTTCAGGCGCAGGCGAACGGTGGCTGTGACCCAAGCGCCTTTCGTCTGCCTACTCTTGATCCTCCCAAAGTATCTGAGGCAGCCACAGCGTTCGTGAGAGGCAAACGCTCCGGAACCAAGTAACTTCTTTTCTTCCTCCTGTTGCTTTCCCCCTCCTCCCTCTCTTCCCTTCTTGTTCCTTTCCCCACCCCCATATGTTTCCCTCCCCACCGCCTAATACACCCGTGGTGTCACCCTAGACGTCTCCTGCACCCGCTCCTCACCACCCATGTCCAAGTTCTGCCAACTTTACCTCCCAGCTGGTTTCCCCTCTTTTCATTGCCGTAGGTCAGGCCTCCGCTGGAGCCCCATTTTCCTCCCTTTCTTTTACTTTCAACTGGCTAACGTCTAATCCTGTAAGACTTAGCTCAGGAGTCTCTTTCCAGAAATATCTTTTGAACCCAAAGTGGACCTAAAAGCTGTTCTGCTGGCCTCCCTGAGCCCGAGCTCCCCATGGCACGCCTACCCCTCCCCAGACCATATTAAAATTATGAACCCTTTTAAATCCTATTGGAACAAGGCAAGGTATGAGGGAAATAAATACTGAAATAACTGTATATGTACATCTGTGTACATACCCCACCTGATTTCTTTAACAACATAGTACACCAAAAAAAAGGAGAAAGACAGCAACCAATTACAATGTATGGAATATTATGCTTTTATATGAACTGCATAGAGAGCAAATTGGGAAAAGTTGACTAGATATCAGCTGCTATTAAGTAACTATGGTTAATTTTTTTAGGCATGATAATGGTATTGTATTATGGGTTTTTTAAAGAGTCCTTATCTTTTAGAGATATGTAAATGAATATCCCCAAAATATGTACAGATGTTTTATACCTGAAATATGTACAGATGGAATAATATGGTGTCTGAGATTTACTTCAAAATAATCTTGGTAGGAGTAATGGGTGAGGATATAAATGAAACAAAATTAATTGGCTGTGAGTTGATAATCGCTGAAGCTGTAATGAGTACATGGGGGCTTAGTATACTGCTCTCAGTATCTTTATATGTTTGTAATTTTCTATAATTAAAAACATCTGTCCCATCCATCAGTCCCTATGAAAGCTGAAAAGTCCCTTATTTCAGGGTGAGGTCATAGCGGTTGACCTGCCATGCAAGGCCCTTTATGGTCTCACTTCCCCTCTAATTATCCAGCTGTTCTTCAAACACCTTCTAAGGGGCCCCTCTCTTTCATGTTTCATAGTTGTCTAAACATCGTTTTGAATTCCAGCTTTGTGATTTTGCTGCTGCTGTTCTCCCTGTCCCCTCTGTCCTGGGAGGCCCTCCCCCTTCCTCTCAGCTGATCCAAACCCCACCCAGCCTCTAGGAATCACCTCCAGAACAGGAGGCCCTTGGGGCCTCCCCTAAACACTCTGGCCACATTGATCTTCCCCTTCTCTGACCTTGCAGAACTCTGTCTTTATCATTCATTCTGACATAACTTAGTGGTTAACAGTGGGATTTTGAGGCCAGGTGCGGTGGCTCACGCCTGAAATCCTAGCACTCTGGGAGGCCGAGGCGGGTGGATCATTTGAGCTCAGGAGTTCAAGACCAGCTTGGGCAAGAGAGAGAGACCTCGTCTCTACTATAAATAGAAATAAATTAATTGGCCAACTAAAAATATATAGAAAAAATTAGCTGGGCATGGTGGCGCATGCCTGTAGTCCCAGCTACTTGGGAGGCTGAGGCAGAAGGATTGCTTGAGCTCAGGAGTTTGAGGTTGCTGTGAGCTAGGCTGACGCCACGGCACTCACTCTAGCCTTGACAACAGAGTGAGACTCTGTCTCAAAAAAAAAAAAAAAAGAAAAGAGTGGGGTTTTGGTGCCAGACAGCCTGTATTTGGATCCAGGATCTGTTACTCATAGCTGTGTCACTTTGGGCAAGTCCTGTAAACCCTCTGTGCCTTTGTTACTTTTATAGAATGGAAATGATGATGGTTTCTACTTTATAGGGTAGTTGGGAGGATTAAATGAGTCATACATGTAAAGAATTTAGAATAGTGCCTGGCACATAGTAAATACTCCGTACTGATATAAATTCAATCATTTATTTATATCTAATGCTTTCATTTATATAGTCCTATCTTGTAACCAAATTGTAAATTCCTAAAGAGCAGGAACTGCAATGCAGCACTGAGCTATACACACGGTAGATAAAGAAAAATCGCACACCGTGACTTGGATCCCTTTAAATCAGACAAGTAAAGTCAATATTTGATTGTGTAATTTGTGGCTATCCCAGTGATTGCCTTCTCTTTTCTCCTTTCACTGCACGTACCAAGTTGTTTGTTTGCCAGCAACAGAAACTGACTCTAGCTAACGTAAGCAGAAAAAGAAATATACTAAAAAGATGTGAAGGGGAGGCTCTAAAGCCACAGATTTGAAGGGAAGGGTGGAGAATCGGCTCAGAACAGGATAGGAAACTGGGAGCCCCAGGGTCCAGGAGGCAGGAATGACAGTCTTATCACCATGCTGGAATGAGTAAGTGCCAGCCCATCTTTTTGGTCATTGCCTTATTGGTTCGAGGTTCAAGTTCTAGGAAAGAGTTCAGGTAATCCAGCTGGATCCATGTGACTACTCCCCTTGGTGAGAGTTTTATAAAGAAAACCTAAAACCAGTTTCAGGTAAAATTTTCGTGGAGAAACGTTAACTAAGGAGTAAAGAGAAGGTTTACTCTTTCTCTCTTTCCTCTGGGACTCCTGAGTTGCCTGGGCACATGTGGAAAGAAGGCAAGCTGGGAAAATATTTCTGTTTGGCTGGTAAACCCTTTGCCTTTTTAGTTGTAAGACTCTCCTTCTACTTGGGTCTGAAGAGGGGTATGGCACAGGCAAGTACTGCTAAGGAAGGAGTGGTTCCTGCTCACAGGTGCTTGTGGCAAGAGCTCTATGCCAGAGTTAATTAGTGCTGTTTGTAGTCTTTGGAATAGCCGGAGTCTGGGAAGCTTCTGGAAAAATGTTCCGGCAGTCATTGCCTGAATCTTCCACTCTAAAATCTGGCCATCAAAGGGCTTCTCCTGAATCCCACTAGCCCTGTCTCTGGCCCCTATCCTGACTCCAGCCCCAGGCTTCCCAGAGACCCTGATTAGTTTGAGCCTACCTGGGAAACCAGAGTTCCTCCAGGACCAAGGTAATGGTGGGAACACTACAAACTCAAGGATGAAAACCAAGGTGTCAACCAAACATGGTAGCTTATGCCTGTAATCCTAGCACTCTGTCTGGGAGGCTGAGGCAAGTGGATCGTTTGAGCTCAGGAGTTTGATACCAGCCTGAGCAAAAGTGAGACCCCATCTCTACTAAAAAAATAGAAAGAAATTGGCTGGACAACTAATATATATATATATATATCTATATATATATATATATATAAAATTAGCCAGGCATAATGGCGCATGCCTGTAGTCCCAGCTACTTGGGAGGCTGAGGCAGGAGGATTTGAGGTTACTGTGAGCTAGGCTGATGCCATGGCACTCTAGCCCAGGCAACAGAGTGAGACTGTGTCTCCAAAACAAAAAAAGAAAAGAAAAGAAAAAAAGAAAACCAAGGTGTCTAAGCCTGGATGTGCAGAGAGACTTTATAGAAATTCTCAGGTGCCCTCTCGTGTGCCCTCAGGCAGACGGGCCGACTGAGGCACCCATTCGCAGAGGAACTGGGGTGAGGCTGGGAAATCACAAAGGGATGAGTGCTGCATGTTTTCTGGGTCAACATGGGTCAGTTTATCTCGTGTAGAAGAATGCTTTGGGAGTATTTTAAAGCAACAGATGTCTTGACTGCCCTTCAACACCTATATACTTTTGTGTATTTCCTCTGTGTTTCAAGGGAAAGAATTTTTTCCCTGAAAACAAATCTCCCAAATTAACTCCTTATTTTAAAAAATGTCTAATTTACAGATACTTAACCGAGCAGATAAAAAGGAAAAAAATCACTCCATAATCCCCTCATTCCAATGGAACCACACTTATTTTCATGTATTTCCTTTCCTTCCTTTATGTATTTTTTCTCTCTAGGCCTGTGGTTCCCAGTCCCCAGACCAGTACCACGCCATAGCCTTTTAGGAAGTGGGCCATACAGCAGGAGGTGAGCGGTGGGTGAGGGAGCGAAGCTTCATCTGCATTTACAGCTGCTGCCCATCACCTGCATCACTGCCTGAGCTCCGCCTCCTATCAGATCAGTCACTGTCTCCCATCACCCCCAGATGGACCATCAAGTTGCAGGAGAACAAGCACAGGGCTCCCACTGATTCTGCATTATGGTGCGTTGTATAATTATTTCATTATATATTACAATGTAATAATAATAGAAATAAAGTGCACAATAAATGTAATGCGCTGAATCATCCTGAAACCATTGCCCCACCACCCCTGGTCCATGGAAGAATTGTCTTCCATGAAACTGGTCCCTGGTGCCAAAAAGGTTGGGGATCGCTGCTCTAGACATATTTTTGCATAATTGTAATTATGGTGTATATATACTTTTTTAATATGTAAACTTCTTACTTTGGGATAATTTTGTATCTACAGTGAAGTTGTAAAGATAGTCAAGGGTTCTCATATAGCCCTCACGCAACTTCAGTTTTTCCTAATGTTACCATCTTACATTACTGTAGTACTGTACAGTTTTCAAAACTAAGAAACCAACATTGCTATAATTACTATTATTTTTTTTTTGAAACAGAGTCTGGCTCTGTTGCCCAGGCTAGAGTGCCATGGTGTCAGCCTAGTAGCTCACAGCAACCTCATACTCCAGGGCTCAAGCGATCCTTCTGCCTCAGCCTCCCGAGTAGCTGGGACTACAGGCATGTGCCACCATGCCTGGCTAATTTTTTCTATTTTTAATTGTTTGGCTAATTTCTATTTTTAGTAGAGACGAGGTCTTGCTCTTGCTCAGGTTGGTCTTGAACTCCTGACCTTGAGCGATTATCCCGCCTCAGCCTCCCAGAGTGCTAGGATTACAGGCGTGAGCCACCATGCCCCACTGTTATAATTACTTTTAACTAAAATCCATACTTCATGCAGATTTTATGAGTTTTCCTACTAATGTCTTTTTTCTGTTCCAGGATCCAACCCAGGATACCATATTGCATTTAATCATCGTGTCTTCTCTGGTCTGTAACAGTTTCTTAGTCTTTCCTTGTTTTTCATGACCTTGACAATTTTGAGTACTGGTCAAGTATTTTGCAGAAGGTTTCTCAGATTGGGTTTGTCTTATGTTTTTCTCATGATTAGACTGAGGGTATGGGTTTTTGGAAAGAATGCCACAGAGATGATGTGCTCATTTCAGTATATTGTATCAGTGGGTACAGGATATCCAGTGACATGTTGGGTGATATTAACCTTGATTACTTGGTTAAGGTAATATTGGCCAGGTCTCTCCATAGTAAAGTTGCTATTTTTCTCTTTTCATACTTTTTTTTAAAAAGTGGATCACAGCCAGGCATGGTGGCTCACACCTGTAATCCTAGCACTCTGGGAGGCTGAGGCTGGAGGATCGCTCAAGGTCAGGAGTTGGAAACCAGCCTGAGCAAGAGCGAGATCCCCATCTCTACTAAAAATAGAAAGAAATTAATTGGACAACTAAAAATATATAGAAAAAAATTAGCCAGGCATGGTGGTGCATGCCTGTAGTCCCAGCTACTCGGGAGGCTGAGGCAGAAGGATCACTTGAGCCCAGGAGTTTGAGGTTGCTGTGAGCTAGGCTGATGCCACGGCACTCTAGGCCAGGCAACAGAGTGAGACTTTGTCTCAGGACAAAAAAAAAAAAAAAAAAAAAAGTGGATCACTAATTCTAGTCTACTCTCAAGGGGAGAAGGGATTAAACTCCCCTCCTAGAGGGGGGAGAATTTACATTGATTATTTGGAATTCTTCTGTGAGGAATACTTCTCTCTTCTTCCCCATTTATGTATTTATTCAGTCTTTTATTATATCAATATGGACTCATGTATATTTGTCACATACTTTTTCTTCCTTTTTCTCACATAACATGGTGTTATAAGATTTTTTCCTACGTTACTATCATGGTTTTCATAACCATCATTTTGATGGCTGCACCTATTTTTGGATATTTTCCATTATTAACTTTTTACTCTCATAAATTATGCTGTAGAAAACATATTTTAAAACAATGTTCTATGATTCCTTGTATTCTCAGCTCTGGCATGGTGTCTGGAACACAGAAACATCAGCAGACGTTTACGTGGGATGGATGGATGGGTGGCTGGCTGGCTGAATGCTGGGCTGGTCCCTTTTTCCTGTTTAACAGTCTTCTCAAGCTTGGCGTATAAAGATCGAAAGTCTAAGTTAAATGTCAGGAACAGAAGCTTGAGAACTTGCTGGAAATCAAGATTTGGCTTCCTGTAAACTCTATCTAGTTTGTAACAATAAACAAAGGGCCTTAGAACAAAGTAAGGATTTTGTACGGTAAGCTATTTTCCTATCTCTGGTTGGAAAACATTTGAACATTTTATCAGCTTCAGCAGCCTTTCACATGGCTTTATCATTCTCCTCTTAGTTTAAATTGTAGACATGAAGATTTTAAATACCTGGAGTATATTTAGGGCATACAAATATCATCATATTTCCTGGTTTAATCCCTGGCAAGGAAAGAGCTGGCAGCTTAATAATAAAGTGAGCGAGTGGAGGACATTTGCAATGATCTTCTCGCATAATGACTGCTGGCCAAACAGCAGAAGTAGCTGCAGACAAGGTAGCTTAGGGAGGAGGAGACAGGAGATGAGTACGTATTCATCACTGCAGAGATTCCGTGAGAGCTGAGAGGGGAGGTAGTCAGAGGCAGGTCAGAACAATCCTGTCCTTCATCCCACAATCATCTTCTGGTCATTCTTGTTCCCGTTGAGAAGCAGAGAGGGAAAAACTTATTACCAAGAACAGAATGTTTCCCAAGCTGCTCTCCCCTTCTTCTCCAGGAAGAGTCATGTCTATTTGTATCAAAAGATGGTCAACAGGTGAACCCACATGGACTCTGAGGGGGTGGGCACCCTAGAGTTTGTCTAGAGTCCCCTGTAGATCCCTGATCTGGGGGGAAACAGCAGGGACACCTTAAAAGCCAGATCATGCAATCAGGCTGGAGATCCCAGGGCAAGTCAGCTTCATATTCATTTCAGACTTGGGGGAGCATTCTATCCAGGCTCCTTTGGCTGGAAGAAGTCAGACCTGCTCAAACTGATGGTCATCCAGTGACTACATGAGAAAGGAAGGCAGCCAGAAAGAGCATGTGTGGGCTGACCCTGTCAGAGCCTCCTTTCTGCCTAAGACCTCAGCATGGGTCCCTCTGGCTTGTGTTAGGTCTGTGGGCTTTTGCAGAGAGCACTGCTGAGCCTAGGATGTTTAATGAGGACAGGTATTTGATCACAGTAAGTCAGGGCCATTGCTGCAGCAAAGGCATCTTTGTCAGAAAGGGCCCCCGAAAGGTCACTCATCTATCCACTACCTCCTTAAAACAGGCAGTTCCTTATGTTCAAATGGCCACCTGGCAATTCCTTCCTTCCTTCCATTCATTCACTTGCTTGTTGTTCTATTAGGAAAAATAATAAATAACAAGATCATGGGAGAAGTGCTCTAACAGAGGGTTTGGACAGAGTGCCCAGGGCTCACGGAGGATAGGCAGAATAGCATGCAGTCCGGGAAAGCTGAGCTATAGCTGAGTTAGCTCTTCAATAAGGAAAGATCAAGGAAGGCATATTTGGGAAACTACTAATAAGTTCAGGGAATGGCAGGAGATGAGGCTACGAAGATAAAGTGTGACCACATATTGAAGGTCCTTCGTGTGCCAGGGGAACGAACCAAACTTCATCTTACAGGAGAGAGAAGTATTGGTGATTTTTAGGCAGGGGAGTGTGACCCCACAGTAATGCTTTCTGTCCTTGCCACTGCTCCAATCTCCTTATCGCCACTATAGAAGGCAATTTGGTGATATTTATCAAAATTGCAAATGCAGATACTTTTCGTGCCAGCGATTCCACTTTGGAGAATTTATCCTACAGACATACTTGCACCCATATGAAATAATATATGAACAGGGTTTTCAGTGAAGCATTGTTTGTAGTAATAAAATATAATTAATAAATACAATTAATAATTTATAATAAATTACAATAAAATTAATAAATTAATAAAATTAATGAAGAAAATTAAAACAATGTATTAATATTGTTTGTATTAATAAATGTCCATCAATAGGTGACTAGTTAAATAAGTTATGGTCCATCCATATAATGGAAAACGTGCAGCTCTAAAAAAGAATAAGGAAACTCTTCATGTACTGATATAGAAAGTTCTCTATGATACATTGTTAAAAGAAAAAAAGCAAGGTACAGAAATGCGTATACAGTATGCCAATTTTTAAAGAAGGATGAAGAATATATAAAATTTGCTTGTATTTACAGAAAGAAACTCTGAAAAGATAAACAGAAAAGTGATAACAGTAGTTACCAAAGGGGGTGAGACAGAAACTGGGTACACAGTCTACAGAAATGGGAGGGAGATCTTTCACTGTAAAGTTTTTTGTGGGTTTCGAGCATGTGAATGTATTATGAAATTAAATAAATGAGGGGAGGGGGGAACTCTCTTTTGTTTCCTTTTCTCTCTGCAGACCTCATTCCCGCTTTTCACCTCACCAGGACTTTCCTTCAGTTAGAGGTATGTGGTTACAGGGCTTCCAGCGGTTAAGGGAGAAATACAGTCTTCCGTTAGTCCTTTGTGTAGAGACATCCATTGTTGGCATCTAGTTTGAATTTTTCCTATGGTGTACAACGTGATGTTTTGATATATATATACATCATGAAATGCCTAAATCAAGCTAATTAACATATCCATCACTAACTTGAATTTCTTTACTTTTTTTTTGAGACAGTCTCGCTCTGTTGCCTGGGCTAGAGTGCGGTGGCATCAGCCTAGCTCACTACAACCTCAAACTCCTAGGCTCAAGGATCCTCCTGCCTCAGCCTTCCAAGTAGCTGGGAACTACAGGCATCCGCCACCACACCCAGCTAATTTTTTCTATTTTTAATTGTCTGGCTAATTGCTTTCTATTTTTCACAGGGACAGGGTCTCGCTCTTTCTCAGGCTGGTCTCAAACTCCTAACCTCAAGCGATCCTCCACCTCGGCCTCCCAAAGTGCTAGGATTACAGGTGTGAGCCACCACACCCGGCCACTAACTTGAATTTCTTTCTTCAGATTCTAAGTATAAAAAAGTCTGGGAGGTGACAAAGAGAGGAGAGAAACGGTGCCTTTTATTAATACTTCCTTGTTTTTCCAAAACTGCTGCTAGTGCTGAAGCAGGGTTCTGTGCTTGCTGTGGAAACCGGAGCTTGGGGGAGAAGATGCAGGGCTAGCTTCTATTCCTGCCAGTTGGGAACTACAGGTGTCACTGTTTGAAAAGAAAACAGGCAAGAAATTCCTGGGTCTGTGAGAGAAAAGGACAGGGCTTCCCTAGGGCCTGCTGTCTGAAGATTATAGGTCATCTACACTGTGCTGACGATTCAGACTTACATCTTGTCTGGCACTGCTCTGCTGTAGCCTATCAGAGGGCCGGTCCCTAAAACTCCCACCTAGATCTAAGAACCTCCCTACCATTTAGGGTTTATTTTAACCCACTAAGCCTCACCTCGCTGGTTTTGGTTTTAGGTGTACCTCCAAAACCAGAGGCACAGCTCTCTGCTTTCTGTTCTTCCTCCAGAAGCTGGTCACAGAATTGAGGGAGGGCAGCAGAGTATGCACAACATACTTGTGCTCAGAGAGCACAACACCCTTGTGCTCTCCACACTCCTAGAGTAGTGCCAGGCAGATTCTTTCTTTCCTTTTTAATCACATTCATCTTTGATCCCAAGAATATGAGGCTCATCATGGGAAAGCTTGAGCCATCTGGCAGCTGCTATCACTAAACTTTCAAAGTAAGCAGTTTGATACCCTGGATATTGGCCAAGGGAGAGTACTGTAGTTGATCAGGGCAGAAGAGCCAGCAGGATATGGTGAACACAGTGATCCCTTTCTCCCATTCTCCAAGCCAAAAGTTCAAAAGAAAAGGAACCAATGTTGGCCTTTACCTTAACAGGATGCTGTGAAGATCATGCCCACTATTTCTATCATTACTGGGTTTTGTAAACCTACACACACTTGGGGCCAGAGAGAGTGATGAATAAATAGCATGGTCAATGCCACAATGAATGACTGTCCAGCTTACAGTTCCCTTTCTTTACCCCAGTGCTCAGGGGTGAATCCCCAATACAGCCATTCCTCTGTGGCCTGCCTTGCTGGCAGCAGGCTCAAGAGGTCTACAAATCTTGCAGTCGCGTTTCCCAAGGCTGCCCTGGTCCCTGCCCTTCCTGAGAATTCTGTTAATTTTCCTTAGATTCTGTAGTTTATCCCAGTGTCTTTCCAATATCCTTCCCCCTCCCACCCCAGCCTTTTGTTCCCTGTTTCTTACAAGGGCACTAAATCCATTCATGGGGGCTCTACCCTCATGACCTAATTACTTCCCAAAGGCCCCACCTCCAAATACCATCAAGTTGGGATTAAAGTTTCAACATGAATTTTGGAGGGACATGTTCAGTCCATTGCACCAATGTTCTTAGAATAAAATCTAAAATTCTTAGTAAGTCCTTCTTTCAATTTCCTGCCAAAACTCACTCTTGTTTCAAGACCATCACATGTGCTAGTTCCCGTCTAGAGGTTTTTTTCTCCCTCCTTTGAGCCTCATTCTTTGGGTTGTGGTTGAAGTATCACTTTCTCAGGGGCCTTACTTATCTCTGATCTAAATTAGGTCACCTTATTATTTTTTTCAACAGCATCTATTCTTTTCCTTTGTTACAGCTTGTAATTGGTGACTTTGTGCCATGTCTGTCTTCCCCACAAGACTAAATTCCTTAAGAGTAGAAACTGTCTCCATTTTGTTCCCTTCCAGAGCCTAGCACAGAAACTGACATACAGTAAGTACCCAAATATTTGATGAACAAACAGGAAGAATTTAGCGTGACTGGAGATAGCTGAGATGTGATATAAGAAGCTGGATTTGTGTGCTAGTGATGGAAAGGAATAGGACATTTATTTTAAAGAAAAAAATGAAAAGAACTTGATGACGGGTGGTAGGAAGGAGAAAATGCTTGACTAGCTGGACACGCTACTTGACTCAGAGAGGAAGCTGAATACAACTAAATTTTTAAACCTAGGTGACTAATGTTTAGGTTTTGGGAAATATGATACTTATGTTGGTTTTAGACATATTGGCTGGAGATGATAAGGGGATATCTAAGGGAAAATGTTCAAAAAATTGTAGGGAGGAGCTGGAGCTCTAGTAGACCAGGAGTATAAGAGAGAAAGCCAGAGGCAGATGCTCACAGAAGTGGGAACTGAAGCATCTAAGATTCTGCCAACATTCAGATGTTAGCAGAGAATAAGACTGACCTCACTTTATGTGATAGTTACACCAAGGGTATGGGCAGAAGGCACACACCCCATGCACCGGAAAGGACTGTGTGTCACAAAGCCTAATCCTGTCATTATACACACGAAGGAACAGAAATCCCAAGAGGTGAAGTGATTCACTCAAGGTCTCATAGCAAGTCTGTGACAAAGCACTCCAACTCACTTTTCTGGACTTGTATGGTCCAGCTTGCTCTGCATAATAACAAAGAAACCTTAATTTTCAGACATGCCTGCTTTACAGTAGACACTCAATACCATTCCTCAATAGTCAAGCCAGGCAAACAAAAGGCAGAATTTCATTTCCTTAGTTTATTAAAGATGACAATGAACTGTTAGGCTGCGCAAGAACTACAGCAAGTGGAAATCCAGTTCAAAACACAAGTTGTACATACAAGGAACATCTCTGTTTAGATTCTTGCTCCTTTTATGTTAATTCAACAGAAGCAGTAGAGCTTTGGCAGAGAAAGTCAATAACAGCCTCATTTAAGTGGAAAATATTTACCTTCCACTCTTCTGCTATGTCTTGAATCTTGTCTCTACCGTGGAAGCAAACCGTTTTTTTTCTTTATTTACAGAAAAGAATACTTCCCTCCCATTTCAATTAGAAGGAACTCTCTTCAGTGCATTCAAATTTCCCTACAACAGCAGGGGATTTTCAGATACTGATAAATTGCAAAGTGCTTTCAAAACATCCCATCCTCTGCCCTCTCTCCCCCACTCTCTAGTAAATAAATAAATGGGTGTTTGGAAAGTGATGACAGCGTAGCATCAGGGTCACTAAAACAGGTACACATCTGAAGGGATAGGATGGGGGAGGTGAAGAAAAATAGTGAAAATCAGGAGCTCATAAGGCTGCTGAGTTCAGCTTTAGGAACTGTGTCAGCATTTTTCATCTTTTCATCCTTTGCTCACATGAAACAGGCAGGACAAAAGAGCACATCTCTCCTCCAGTGTAATGACTTGGAGTAAGGAGTGGATTTGTAATTTAAAGCAAAACTGGAAGTAGAGCTCACCATTTTTATAACCCAGGTTTGAATCTGGGGCCTAACCCTTAGTGAGACTTGAGTTTTGTGGGGTCATTCCCAAAGCTCCATGAAGGACAAGGGAGTTTCTGGTTAGCTTTCAAAAGTGGGCTGGGCCTTGGCTTCTACAGCTTCACCATGAACTGAAGGAAGAACAGCCTCAGGGTCTTCCAGCCTTCAGATCCCAGGTTTAAGGCAGAGGAACCAACACCATAGGCCAACTGCTACATGTTCCCTCTTGTTCTGGTGGAGCCTCAGTTTGGTCAACACCTTAATGCCCCTTCTACTTCCTTGTGAGACTCCTTGTTACCTGCCGCTCAGGCACTCATCAGCTTCACCAACCATGTGCAACTTTCTGTTCAGCTTCCTGGGGCAGCACCCAGGCCAACTTTTTTCTACTAGCAACCAACTATGGGAAGACAGGTACACAGGAAAAAGTCAGTCTCAGAACAAAAATGGTGCGGGATTTAGTTCACAGAGCTGCCAGCTGTTGGAGAACAACCCTGACCAGTGTTTTTCATAAAGGTTAGAAGCTATAGCAACTTAAAAGACCGCCACAGACATTACACGGTCCCATCCAAGAACTCTTCCCCTCAAAGCACACATTAAAAAGGCGGTGGGGATGGGGGTTACGCTAAAATCAGTAATATGAAAAGGAGGACTGACCATATAAATATCATCAAGCTAGATAAAGAGTTAAGTGCATAATTGGTATAAAGGCTCTTGTTATCCCAAGAACACAAGAACATTCACATACATCCACAAACTGTCAAGTTTTATAACACCACTAATAGCAGGAAGTTTTCCCCCCAACTTGACAAAAGAAACTAAGGCAAGAGACACTAAGCCACCAAGGAGGGTCCCAGCTCTGTTGCAAGGAGAGAAAGAAAGGAGTTGGGTCATACTTTTACTCAGAAACATAATGACCATCTAACAGAGGACAGGGTAGGAAGGGACCCACTAAGACGGTGTGCGGAGTTTCTGTCCTCACCTTAGCATGGCATTAGGGACTTGCCTGAGCTTGAAAGATAATACTTTCACCAAAGAACTAAGTTAAAAGAGATCTTAACAGCTAAGAGGAAGTCAACAGCTCCTGTCACTGACTAAATGCTCCTTAAGCAAAAGAGTTACAGCCTCAATTATGCTTGTGGTATAAGGCTACAAATGGGCCAGGCCTAAGCATAAGTTCTGTTTTTCGCTTCAAGCACACTGGAGTAGACAAAGAAAGTCAGATCATCTATGCCCAGAATATTTCAAACAGAGAAATCATGGATGCCTCTCTGAGGTCTCTGAGAATTCTAGGATAGTAATGATTCTGTTTTTATGGCCCCCAAAATAATGAAATAAGCTAGAAAGAATGCCCATGATACAGTCCCATTCTCTGCTGCTTCTCCTCATCAGGGCAGAGTCTGACCCTGTTCCAAGATTAGAAGAGAGAAAACTCCATCCCCCTGTTTTAGCAGCAAAGAAGAGAGTTGGTTAAGGAAGACCTGGCTCAGAAGCTCCAGAACTAAAACAAAATAAAACTGGAAGTGACACTTGAGATACGGCTGAAACCAGATCTGGTCCTAGTACAGAAGGCCATGTATGTCAGAAGAATTGGGTCTGGCTGTCCATTCTCCTGACAGAGAAAGCTTCACGTTAGAACCTACATGTCAGTTCTGATGGAAACACCTGGTGCTTACAATTTGTCTGTCACAACAGGCTGGACCCCATCAACCTATCAAAGGCTGACTACACACAGACATCAGACAAGGCATAAAAAATAATAATGATGATAATTAAAAAAAAAAAAAAAAAAAGCCCCAAGTGGGGAAAGTCCTTAAAAGCGTGGCTCAGTTCCGCATTATGTATGACCCCAGCCTCTAGGTAGAGGGCCTAATGTGCTTTCTTCAGGTGGTCTCCAGGACGGTGGCTTCTAGGGCCAAGGCTTCAGTGGGTTCCTCCTCATAGTCTGACATGTAGGACTCCAAGCTTTGCTTGGCCAGCAACTCCCGCCGGGCCTGTAGCCGCTCACACCGGGGACAGCTTCCAGACTTGAAGCAAGCTTTATGATAACATGCTTTACATTCTATTCAGGTTGGGAAGGTGAGAGAGAGAAGAAAACAATTTGTATTATCTCAAGCAGGAAGGAAGTCACTGCCACTGCCCCTTCTCACCACCATGGCTCTGTGCTCTGGTGGAGAAACACAGGGAACTGCTGAATCAAACCAAACTCTTGCTAACAGGGTGGCTCAAGGGAAATCAATGAGCTTTGTGTTTGGTCTTGCTTGTCCCACTCCTAGCACCAGCCCTCACCTTCACAAGTCCGGCACTTATGGAGCTCAAAAGGAAAGATGATGTCTTCCTCATTCTGACAGAACTCACAGATGAAGCCCTTGGCTTGGCAGAGCTGGGGAGGAAAGAGACAGGTAGCAAAATGAGAGGCAGCACATCAGGAACTGGCACAGGAGGGTGAACCCCAGGGAGGAAGGAACAAAATATAAATAAAAATTGAGTGGGCTAAGGGAAGAAGCCTGGGCTGGACTTAGAAACATGAAAGCCAAACTAGGGCCAGGCTGGGCAGTGTTAGACAAAGCTTTAAGGTGGAGACAAGAGCTAGGCACCATGGCTCATGCCTGCAATCCCAGCAACTTGGGAGGCCGAGGCGGGAGGATCACTTGAGCCCAGGTTTGAAACCAGACATAAAAAATTAGGCGTGGTAGTGCACGCCTAGTCTTAGCTACTTGGGAGGCTGAGGCAGGACATCCCTTGAGCCCAGGAGTTCATGACCAGCTTGGGCAATATAGTGAGACCTTGTCAAAAAAAAAAAAAAAGCTTGCAAAATGACATCATGTAAATTGTTTCAACAATCTTCAAAAATACTAAGAGGAGAATGTGTATAGTTATTATCTTCTTTCAGAGAAGACAGAGTATTTCTTTTGGTCAGTGATTGAAAATAATAAAGCCAAGACCCAGATTAGAATCTCTCTCCAGATTCCAGGGTTCTCCTCCTACATCATGACAATTCTGTAGTGAAAGTCTGCTCAGTCCTGCCTGGAACTACCCAGGAGCAATGTCAGCACCAATTCCTCTTCTAATTCTAGGTCCTTTACATCTGGATGATTTAGCTGGAACAGCAACCCTCTTCAGTTTCTCTCACAGTGTTGATTAGCCATGTCAACTTCCTGGAGCTAAAAGGCAAGAACCCTGGCTCCACCTGACTCCCTGTTTCCCTAAACAAGGGCTCAGCTGCACGTTAAAGCACGACTTTCTCACCATGCACCGTTCTACATGGGCAGCCCCTGCCCTGGTGAGCTCAGCAAGCTGGGGCCCCAGCTCCCCCTTCTTGGTTGCAGTCAGGTCATTCAGTGAGTACAGGTGGAGATCTTCTGTCAGGTGGCCTGGGACTGTGTCAAAGGAATCCAGAAGCCTAAAGGAAATGAGGGAAAGGGGGTGGAGGAGAGAATGAACACTTTCTGTGGCACATGATAGCAAAAGGTTCCCTACCCTGAAAAGCAGGAGAGAGAAAGTAATAAGGGTGGACAAGATTCAGCCAGCCTAAGTGCTCCAGGCCACCTCAGCCTTCCCACACTACCAGGTGTCTGGATGACAGAAGTGACTTATTTATAACCTCTTACAGAGTGATCCATGCCAGCTTGCAAAGAGCGGTGGCCTGCCCTGGGTAGAAGAACCACAGATTTCCCCTTCAAGAGAGAAGGATACAGATACAGTTACTGCTGTGGCTTCCCATTTACCATTTACATTTCTGCAAAATCCCTCTACTCTCCTTCACATAACAAGAGCCAACTGCTGGGATATGTCCCTTTCAGAGACGTTCACTCCACCAAAGGACTCTGGCCCCCACACAAGACTTACTCTTTGGCCAGCCGGCATGTCTTGAACATGTTCTTCATGTGATACAGCTGGACCCGCAGCAGCTGAAGAGAAAGTGTGGGTGCGGTGGGGGGGGTGTGGAGAAGAGGAGAGAATCAACTGTTAGAAAGACCAGTGCCTTTAAACCCTGGAGGTCTGGAAGTTTTGCATGTAGCAGGCAGATCAGACTGTCCTCCACACCTCTATCTAACTCAACAACCTGCTTCAGAGTGAGCTCCATTCTGGGAAGGCCCCTCTGCCAGGTCAGTCTGCACAAATCACAAACATAGCCTGGAGTAGCTGAGAATTCCAGAATTCGAATTTCCCACTTAATACCCGATTCTCCACTCAGTAATATTTTCAGTGAAGGGAGAAATCCTGCTTTTACCATTAAGCACTATCTATATATAGCTCCAGAGCTGCCATTGCCAGGTTTGAGGCTCTGACTAGAGAGATACCTGGGGAATGGGAAGAGATTAAGAAAGTACATAGGGAGAGCATGAATGATGACATGGTTACAGCTCTGAAATTGTGATAATGAGAAGTGTGGTGAGCTTGGGAAGTCCTGTATGAACAGAAGGATGGGATGAGGAGAGGAGAAAGATAAGAATCTCTGATGTGGCCTTTTCAAGGGTCTTACTCGGACTTGATTGAGCAGCTTGACCTTTCTATAGAGGGCGGTATTGATGTCCTGCACATTGAAGAGAGGATCATTCCAGATCTTAATGAGCAGGTCCTTGGAGAAATTGCTGACATAGTACTTGCTGAAGTCCCACTTGCGCAGAATCCGGCTGGGGATGACCATCTGGGCATTCTCATGGCAGCACTGACAGAAGTACTTGCCCAAGTACTCACAGTATCGTAGTCGCTTGATATAATCTGGAAAAATGGGAAAGCCAAAGGGCCATATGAGACTTGCCCACCTACAAGCTGGTAAGGCTATCCCTTGTAAGGGCAGGGAGGAACGGCCAGTGGCCTCCAGCCACCTCTGGTGGGCTCCCCAAAGCTGACAGAAACCCACATAGTGGGGCCTGTGCTACCTACGTCCTACCCAGAAAGCCACTGGGGAAACAAACAAATCCTGCCAAGACTCAGTCTCCAAGAACCTAGCTGAAACTACCCAACCTTCTCCAGTAAACCATCCTGGTAATGTGCTCCCAGAAATAATTTCCCTCTGATTGCCAGTGTTCGTGCCTGGTCCTACCCTTCCCCTCCAGGCCCCTTCTTTCCCCTTCCGCAATTCTGCCCTGTCACCTCCTCTTATTACCTCTGACAAGCCCTCTATCCTAGATGTGGGAGAGGCTAAAGCCCTTGGAGGCAGTATGGTGGTAACAGAAGATACTCACCAGGGTCAGTCCGGATGCCACATCCCGCACAGCGGTAATTCTGCTTGGCCACAGCAATTTTCCTCCTAAGGAAGGGGAAGGAGAAGGGATTGGCAGATAGCAGGTGCATGTGGCCTTTGAGGTGTAAAGGATGAAGATACAAACATAGAACTCTTATAAAGTGTGGGAAGGGAGGGGAATTCACCTCTTGTTTTAGTTGGACCAAATGAAGCTACTGGGAGAACTAAATCAAACTGAAGATTAAGTTAGGATTTAGGTCTAGGTAGTGACTCTCCCTAATAATGAACCACACTTTCTGGACAACTATAAGGGATGAGAAATAGTAAAGGGGAGAGAACAATAGGAGAAATAAGCATCCATCCATCTTAAAAGGAAAAGAAAAACCAGTAAGCTCATAAATCTATTCGGAGGAAGGCAACAGGTGAAGCATGCCAGTGAAAAAAAGGCCTCATTTCCAATTAGCTCTGGGAAGGAAGAGGAGGATTTGGAGTAAGAACTCTAGGACAAAATGGATAATCCTCTTCCTCTGCCTTTAAATGGACAGAATTGTGTGGGAAGTACAGCTGGAGGCAGAGACAACAGGGACAGGAGGAAGCCCTAACAATCCGAAGAGGAGGTATCTGTTTTCCAAAGGGCAGAGACACTGGCTACTCACGTTGGGGCTGTATGAACATTAAAAATTATCTGAGGCCGTGGTGGGGCCCACTCCAAGTTGCCACGAACACGGATACGCAGCTTGTAGATGTCAGCGTGCTGCCCATCATCTGGTGAGATGGGCAACGAGTCAGGGATGGGCAGGAGCTACAGGAGAGAAGAACAGAGAGAGTTAACATGCACAGTCTGGGGAAACGCAAATGCTTCACGTTTCTGGCCATGATAGAGCATAGCTAATGAAAGAAATTTCAGGAACACCACAGGGTAAGGGCTTTAGGAAACCTTGGCCCTTAAAACCAACCAGGAGGCACCAGGGTATTGGAAGTGAGGGCCTTGGGTTCCAAGAAGCAGCCAAAGCCAGCATCCCAGTGGTGGCACCCATTGATGATGATGTCCCTGCACTCATCTCAGGACCCTTGGTATGCCAGGTGCTTCATGCCTTAGAGACTCAACTGCAGAGCAAAGAAGAGTCTGAACAATTCACTTTCATAGTGTCTCAAAGGTAGCCACAAAACAATAGTTGCACCTCTGGGTCTGGTGAGCAGTCATGTGGAATAAGGACAGTGAAGGAACCTTTATCTCTTGTTTTGACAATTGCTATGGGAAATCTAGGCAAGCAAGTATTCACTCATTCATGTATTCATTCAACACATTTGTAATAAATGGCTTCTGTTGAGTAAGGAAGGAAACACACAGGCTCATTCTAGACTGGGGACATGTGACAAAGGAGAACAAATCAGAAAGGCTCACAGCCTCCTGGGTAGGGAAGAAGAGCTGAAGAGCCTACCTTCTGAGGAGCATCATGCTCTGGGACTAGCCACTCCAGCTCCGAGGCAGCTGGAAGCTGCATCCCCTCAAACTGCTTCAGGAGTCCCATGGCCACTGCCTCAGCAGATGTGGAGTGTAGGAAGCAATGGGAGCTGGAAAGGAGAGAATCAAGGGAAGCTGAGCACGGGGATAAGACAGGCGGATGGGAGCCTTCCCTTCAGGACCTGATATCATACATAGGAACTTCTGGGCTTAGAGAACACTCGCAGCACCCCTAGTCTGCTCAGCTGCTTTTCTCGTCATCTTCTCACACATGTGCAGTGACAAATATACTGGTCTTGTAGTCCTAAGACTTAAGTTCAAATTCCACCTACTGGTATTACATGGCACAGCTAATTAAGGACTCTGTCACTTCCTTTCTCTGAACCTTAGTTTTTTTAACTGCAAAATGAAGATTATAATGCCTGCTTACAAAATAAAGCGAGTCAAACAGCTCGGTGGACTATAAAGAGTTATTATTCCTCCTAAATGAGCTAGTATTTCCCCTACTTGGGTCTATAATGTAGAACCTGTTCAATTTGATTTCATAACAAAAATCATGATCATTGCTCTCTTTTCTGGGGCTCTGGTTATGGGTCAGTCAAAAAGGAAAAATTTACATTTTGAGCTTTGCCTCCATGAGAGTCCATCTTGTTTAGACCAAAGATCTTCTGCTCTCTCCCCTTGGGCTTACCACTATCATGCAGGCCTGTCACTTTAACCTTGCCTCTTTGTGAATTTGGATGGCTTTTCCCATGACCATTCCTACCCACATGCAAAGAACTGGCTGGGCTTGTCTCTTCACATATCCCAAAGTCTTATTTAAAAAAAAGTACTCACAAGGACTGAGAAGAAATGAAGGATTTGCTGCTTGAGGTTGTGTTCTTTCTGATGTCAGCATCTAAATAGAAACCAGAGATGAGGGGAACAGGAATGGAAAGGGAGGCGGTAAGGGATAATGAAACCATCACAAGGCATTTTGTAAGCTAAGCACTCAGGGTAGTAGGTAGGTGCTACATTCTATGCAGGATAATGAGCAGTTGAAGCACTAAACACAACTTACAATTTAGCTCTATTCAAGTCAAAACCAGAATGAATTAGTGACATTATGCATAACACTGAAAAGGTCAAAGTGTTACAAATCCAGGTGGAAACACAAACCCAGACTTGGTATAAAACAGTGAGTGAGAAAACGAATCATCCTAAGGCACACAGGGACACAACCTCTAGCAAGCAGAAATACAAAATGAACGATTCAAATGTCTCCCTCATTCTCTAAATCGCAAGCTTTCTTAAATGGCAAGCTCACAGAGGCCATAACTCCATCTGGCTCTTTTTTATTTATGTAAAAGAATTAGTACTTAACACATAACTTGTGTCATAAGGGTTACTCATTAAATGTATGTGGAAGCTGGGTGCTGTGGCATATGACTGTACTCCTAGCCATTCAGGAAGCTGAGGAATAAGGATCGTTTGAGCCCAGGAGTTTGAGGCTGTAGTATGCTACAATTGCACATGTGAATAGCCACTGCACTCCAGCCTGGGTAACACAGAGAGACCCCACCTTTAAGAAGAGGATTTCTAAAAATAACATGCTAAAAATAACATAAATAACTCCAGAGACCTCATCTACCAGAACACTTTTGATGGAGGGGAATGTGACATACAGCAGTCATGTTCAAGAAAGGAAGATAGAGCCTATCCAAGTCATGAAAACAAGACTGTTCTGATAAATACCATCCCTTTCTTCGATGCCCAGTGAAAAGACCTTTATTTCCTAATTAAGCCTATACAATGCTCGATCTACTGTCTTTGAGCACTAAGCTTATATGACATCACTCTGCATTTGGCCAAGGGTAACTCAATTGTTCCTCAAATGTTTCCCTTGTATATAGATTTTTTGTATGTACAACTAGGTTAACAATCTCTTTGTGAGGAAATGAGACTGTCTCTAATTCTTCTTTTGGCTCTAAAATACTAACACAGGGCTCTATATACAAGCATATACTCAAATAATATTGCTGATAAACTAATGTCTTCAAAGCTATATACGTGAGTAAGATAACAGGATTGAAATCTGTGTTTTCATATGCTCTCTAAGCACAGAAAAACAGGACATTTTTGCTAGCAATTACAAAGCCTATTTTATTTCACAACAAAGATGTTCATATATAATCATATTTTCTGTCTGAACTTACATCCCCAAAACCCCGATCCCAATGCACTGCTACCTGTCTATTTCCATCTAATTGGTGCTATTAGAGAAAAGAAAAAAAGAGTAGGAAACAGTAGACTAGACCGCCATAGACCATTTGGTTTGCAACATGTCTTTGGTTAACACTTACACTGCTGTGGACTGTACGTAAGTACTGCCTTGTCCTAGTAACTCTCACGTGCTTTGTACATAATAGGTTTACAGAAAATAGTTCCTAAATAAATGATTGATTGGCTAAAAGCAATTAAAAGCTTTTGCAAATTTCATCCTATTTAGGAATAACAGAAAGGAAAAAAATGAGAAAACCTCAGACAGATAGCCCTGAATAAATAGCTAACCAATTTTGTTACTTTAGTACCAGGTTATTAAAGAAAACAGCATACATTAGAGAGAAGAGGGGTGAGTGATAATTCATGGTTGCTAAGGAATCTCTGTCTTCATAAAACTATTTAAAAGTTTTTTATCCTCACAGAGAGGAAGTCTTTTCTTCTTTGAGAGAAAAAAAAAATCATTCCCTTATTTTTAGAAAATATATTTATCACGTTTCCTCCTTTTTTTTTTTTTTTTTCAACAAGAGTTACAGTAAGGTCAGAGGTATGTGCAGGAGTTCCTAGCTAATCAGCAATACTTCCAAGAGTGCAGAAGACCACATGGCTTTGGAGGTAAAACTCTTACCTCCGGGGTGGATGGGGAGAGGTAGCACTTGATTTCGAAAGGGACATGACACTTGACACTGGTCAAGTACCACAGAGCTTTACGGATAACAGCCCTGTACTGTATTGTGCTGACGCTCTGGTCAGTTGACTAAGTTGACATTGTGGGAAAACTAGCTAAGGATCTGAGTGAAAGCAGACCAGAGTCTAAGACATATAGATAATTTAGGAGAAAAGAGAGAGGAGTAAGCTATTCAATTTGATGGATTAAATGTACCCCAAGTGAGAGCACTTTAGAAGAAGTCTGAGAAACTAACCCTTCAAGTGGAATAAAACATAATTATGAAACTTTTTACTGATTTTTTTGTATAAAAACAAATATATTTTTTCAAGAGATCTGATTTCAAGTGCTTTTAATGCTTTAGATAGGATAAGGCTATTATTACTGACTGAAAAAAGTTAAAAAATATCAAAACAAACAACAAAAACAATGACATATTATAAGGAGAAGAATTTGCTGCATGTCCAGACACTGGTATTGGGTGATCAGGAAAGAACTGGTTAAAACCTTGGTACCTTAGCAAAATACGCAAATTTTTAAACAAAATAAGTGAGGCACAGGGAGAGTCAGCCTCAGACTTTACTGGCCAGTTTGATGTTGGTTCCCATCCTGTTTTCCTTCTAGCAGGTAAGGTCAAATCGAATACATCTGGGAATCCAACTCTAATGAATTTTCTGTAATTGCTAACTCAAGAGGAAACACTTTAAAGCAGAGAGCCACAATTATTCTTGTTTTAAAAAGAGAAAAAATGTGATTAAAAAGGCGGGGGGGGGGCGCGGAGAAGCAACCTTGAATTGGATATAATTTTTAAACTTGTCAGAAAATACAGTTCGTGAACTTTCCTCTTTATTTATTATTCCAGCTATCAATTTATTTCTTTTCAGCTCCAAATCTGCCGTTATTTTTGCTTGCTCTGTGATAATGCAGTTGGACCCATAAATGGTCCTTTTGCCAGCTGGCACAACATTACGCTCTGTCAGTAGAGGGCACTGGAGGGATGCTGGATTACGCTCTGTCAGTAGAGGGCACTGGAGGGATGCTGGTTCTGGTGTGCTCCTCTAGGCAGACTCCTGTAGCGCATGTGAATTTCCCTGGGGAAGCATGCCTTGGGCAGCTTTGCAGCAGAGTGTCAGGAATGGTAACTCTCATAAACAGTTCTCCTTGGTACCCCCTGGGACAGCTTCCTGGGAGAGCTTTACAGTGAGTGCCATAGGCGTAGCACCTCAGCATGAACTATTTTCCCCAGTACTCCTCGAGTCCTGAGGCCCAACACCTCCCTGGGGGCAGCCTCTCCTAGCACCCTAAAGAATGGTTTCCTAGCGAGAGTTGTTGGCATAGCATCTCCTCATGGATAGTGTCCCCTGATACTACCTTGGGGCAGCTCTGTGCTTCAGAGAACTTCTCCACCATCCAGTAAGCCAGGAGGTCTGGATCTCAGCCTTGGGGATGTGGGGTCCTCTTTTACATTTGTTCCTTCCCCAGATGCACTATCTCTTATCTGCTCTCCTATATTCTTTACAGTTCCCTTTACTTCTCATGAGCCAGTCTCCCATTACATCAATCTCTCATTAAATAATTCTTTATATTAAACTTTCCCTATTCAAATGGTTTCTGTCTCCTGACTGGACCTTGACTAGATACACATATGCAGAAGACTGAAACTCTAAAAGAATCTACAAAGGAAGATAAAGAAGTATTGATGAAGCCATAATAGAAGAGGATGTAGAATGAGAAAAAAAAAACCCAAAAACAAGGATGACAAAAACCAAAGAAGTTGAAAGGATTGTCTGGGATTGGAAGCTTATGAATAATATCAAACCAATTTAGCAGACACCATCAGCAGAAATAGATGACGTGAAGGAAGACAGATACAAAAGATCATATATCACATATTATGATTCCATTTATATGAAATGCCCAGAAAAGGCAAATCTATAGATTAGTCATTGACTGGGGCTGGAGGTGCAAACTGGAATTAACTCTGATTAGGCACAAGGGATCTTAGTGGGGAGATGAAAATGTTCTAGAACTAGGTTGTACAACTTGGTAAATTTACTAAAAATCATTGAGTTGTATACTTGAAGTGGGGGAATGAGGATATGTAAAATTATACCACAGTAAAATTGCTTTTAAAAAAAGAAATATCATTTCTGAAGGAGAGCACTGCAAAAAAATTTTTACTTATTTATTTATTTTATTTTATTTTTTGAGACAGAGCCTCACTCTGTTGTTCAGGCTAGAGTGCCGTGGCGTCAGCCTAGCTCACAGCAACCTCAAACTCCTGGGCTCAAACGATCCTCCTGCCTCAGCCTCCTGGGTAGCTGGGACTACAGGCATGCGCCACCATGCCCAGCTAATTTTTTCTATATATATTTTTAGTTGTCCAATTAATCTGTTTCTATTTTTAGTAGAGACGGGGTCTCGCTCTTGTTTAGGCTGGTTTCGAACTCCTGACCTTGAGCTATCTGCCCATCTTGGCCTTCCAGAGTGCTAGGATTACAGGCGTGAGTGACCACACCTGGCCAAAAATTTTTAAAAATAAAGAAATAGATGTTGATTAATGCAAAGCTTTTTTATGAATAAGCTTTTTATGATCTCAAGGTTTATATCTACTTTATTGCTAGGAGAAAGTAACTTTCAAATCTATTTTCTTCATAAACACTTCTGTTCCATATGGCCAGGATCTAAGAAGGGTGATGACATTAAGCAGAGTATTACAATACGCTGAGTATATATCACAGACAATGTCCATAATAAGATGCTTAGGTCCTTTAATTTTTTTCAAAAGTATTATAGATCCTGATGATCTTCCTCTGATGGTATCCGAAAAGACTATTCAATAGCATAAATTACTTAAAGTGACCAAAAAGAAACATGTCTATAAACCTCTGGACACAATTAGGAAGACTGCTAATATTAAGTATAATGACACTTTTTAGAAAGAATTTGGTACCAGTAACAAACTTGATTAAAGACCAGAAACAGGCCAGACAGAGTGGCTCACACCTGTAATCCCAGTGCTTGGGAGGCCCAGGTGGGAGGATCACCTGAGGCCAGGAGTTTGAGATCAGCCTGGGCAAAAAGCAAGACCCCGTCTCTACAAAAAATTATCTGGGTGTGGTGGCACATGCCTGTAGTCCTAGCTACTGGGGAGGCTGAGGCAAGAACATTATTAGAGCCCAGGAGTTCAAGGCTGCGGTGAGCTAGGATCGTTCCATTGCACTCCAGCCTCAGTGACACAGTAAGATCCTGTCTCTTAAAAAACCCATTAAACCATAAAAAAGAAACATTTTTTTGAAAGACCAGAAACAGATGACAAAGAACAGAAAGCAATAAAGAAATCTAAAGTAGATAAAAATGAACTTTATACTTTTGTAATTGAAGCTGGGTGTAGAAAGGATCACAAAAAGTAAGTCATTACTTTTGATACAGACTTGTTCTGACTGCTTTCCTCTAATGCCCAATAAAGTGGTGGGATTGTGGGTCACAAGGAAAAATAGTTTTTTAGTTGAAAAATGTTTCAAATTTTTGGGGTAAAACCTGTCATGTGTATATGAATTTTAAAGCTCCCGACACGTGGAAAGGAAGGATGCTAGGAAGACCAAATAAAGGTATGCCTTATGATTAAAGCAGACTGAATATGCTCTGATGGAGAAGCGGCTGACAGTCAATAAATGCACCAGCAAAGCACTGTGGATATAAATATATAAGAAACCAGCTAAAAAGTGACTTAGGATAATTACTTCTCAAGCAAGGAAAGAATAATTTTAGAATAAATTATAACAGCTCAGAAGCAGAAAAAAGGGACCGAATTATTTTTATTTCTTTAAATCTTTTTTTTAATTTTTAAAACCTGATACATAATATTTATACATATTTATGGGGTACATGTGATATTTGGATACCTGCACATAATGTAATGAGCAAATAAGGGTACTGAGGATACCCATTACCTTGAACATTTATCAATTCTTTGTGTTGGGAACACTATAAATTTTCTCTTCTAGCCATATTTATATATATTTATATATATATTTTTTTTTTTTTTTTTTTTTGGATACAGAGTATCACTCTGTTGCCAGGGCTAGAGTGCCATGGCGTCAGCCTAGCTCACAGCAACCTCAAACTCCTGGGCTCCAGCAATCCTTCTGCCTCAGCCTCCCGAGTAGCTGGGACTACAGGCATGCGCCACCGTGCCCGGCTAATTTTTTCTATATATTTTTAGTTGTCCAAGTAATTTCTTTCTATTTATAGTAGAGACAGGGTCTCGCTCTTGCTCAGTCTCGAACTCCTGACCTTGAGCCATCCGCCCACCTTGGCCTCCCAGAGTGCTAGGATTACAAGCGTGAGCCACCGTGCCCGGCCTCTTCTAGCTATTTTGAAATATACAATATGTTGTTGTTAAATAAAGTCACCTTATTATGCTAATGAATACTACAGTGCATTCCTTCTATCTAACTGTATGTTTGTACCCATTAACCAACCTCACTTCACTCCCCACCCCTACATCCTTCCCAGCCATTCCACTCCCTACCTCTGAGATTAACTTTTTTAGCTCCCACATGTAAGTGAGAAGATGTGATATTTGTCTTTATTTTTATAAATCTTTATCTAATCTAAATTATTTCAAATTCTAGTACCTGACAATATTAACTGTCATAATCAACTGTTTAATAAAAAGTTCTGAGTGGGCTGGGCGCGGTGGTTCACACCTGTAATTTTAGCACTCTTGGAGACAAAGGCAGGTGGATCGTTTGAGTTCGAGTTCAAGACCAGCCTGAGCAAGAGTGACACCCCGTCTCTACTAAAAATAGAAAGAAATTACTTGGACAGCTAAAAATATATAGAAAAAATTAGCCGGGCATGGTGGCACATGCCTGTAGTCCCAGCTACTCGGGAGGCTGAGGCAGGAGGATTGCTTGAGCCCAGGAGTTTGATGTTGCTGTAAGTTAGGCTGATGCCACATTACCCTATCCTGGGCAACAAAGTGACATTCTGTCTCAAAAAAAAAAAAAGTTCTGAGTTATGTTGTTCATGTGTTTTAAAACCATGTGTTTTAAAACTGCTACTTTCTTTTAGTTAACCACACATACAGAAAGCCTACTTGTGTAGATCACAAAGCAATTACTAAGAACCAACATTTATAGCAGTAAATCCTATAAATTATAGAATTTATAGCAGTAAATCCTAATTCTATATGAAGTACCAAACAAAGATAGCTTTCTGAAAGTTGGCTTTTCACATTCAAAAAAGACACTAAGCTTCATACCATTCTATCCTACTTTTGCTATCTGAATGTGTAGCAGTGGCTTAGGTATAGGTTTGAACCAAAATTCTTTATCTTACCATTCCTTTCTAAACTGTCCACTGTCTCTATCGGTCACAACAACCACTTAATCTAAAATTATCACTGCAGGGAAGAATCAACAAGGACAAACTTACTGAGGAGGATTGTGGAGTCATATGAGGAAGACTATTTGAGTATCTAAATTGTTCCTGGCTTGCTGGTCTGGCTTAAGTCCAGTTTTTTCCAAGTAGATCTCCAGACCCTAAAGTCCTCGTCACTTTGACAGGTATCACATGATCACCTGATACAAAAAAGCTGCTGCAATATTTAGGCACATGCGTGTATGAGCACATCCACACTTCCAACACAGGCTACCTGAGAACATCGAGGCCATCGACACTGAGAGTCCATTCTTTGACATGTCAGTCAGGTTAGATCCTTCGCTATCATCTGTGTAATAATGATTATAAAAGGGGGCCCTTTAGTATTCTGACAGGAAGTAAACTGACACGAATGACAGTTCTATACCACATGTTCCTGGAATCAGAACTTGACCTTTGCTTCAAAAGATGAAATGGCTTTTAAGAAGTTACATCCACAGGTAGGTATCACTATAGTTTGGAAGATAGTTATTGTTCCCATGCCAGCCTAACATCAAGGATCTCCTAAGGCAGTGGTTCTCAACCAGGGGTGATTTTGGTAATGTCTGGAGACATTTTTGATTGTCTTGACTGGGGAGGAGGGTACTAGAGGCATCTAGTTGGTACAGGCCAGGACGATGCCAAACATCTTACAATGCACACAGCACAGTCAGTCCCTCACAACAAAGAATTATCCAGTCTAGAGGTTAAGGTTAAGAAACCCTGTCTTAAGATCTTTTCCTTTAAGGATTTCTGCTCTGAACTGACTAGAGATTTAGTTGATTAAACATCTCTTCAAAGCGAAATACTGCAGCAACACTTCCAACAGGAGTGCACTTTTTGTTTCCCATTGGCAGGCTCCTTCCAGACTGAATCGCTGCCCCTGGCTCCCTGCTTTGCTTCAGGAAACAAGAGTTAATAGTCAAGTGGACTGCTCTACACCCAGTAAAGCAGAATGTTCTCAACTTACATTAATATTATCCTCATGAAATTCTGACTACTGATCCTGAGACAGAGAGCAGAACCATCTTATTTTCTTCTAATTAGAAGATCAAGTCAATCATAGACTATGGTATAATGAAATTTATTTGACCTTTGTCCCTGGTTCCTGGCAAAGAGCTCCTAAAACTCTTGGAATATCTGGAGTCATAGAAATGACTTTTATTATTTAAAAGGGGCACCCTTTCAATCATACCTGAGTGTATGCTAATAAGGTGACTCTTGGCAGGCCCCTAGATAGCTTCAGAATGGGTGCTGGTCACCAGAAAAACCAATGACATGATCAGAGGATTTGAACTTTCACTCCCTCTTCACCTCTAGGAAGGGGAGAGGGCCTGAAGATTGAGTTCAATTACCAATGGCCAATGACTTAATCAATTGTGCTGGCATAACAAAATTTCAATAAAAACTTGGAACGAAGAGGTTTGGGGGAGCTTCCTGGTTGGTGAACATATCAATGCACTGGGAAGGTGAAGCACCCTGACTCTAAAAGGACAAAGGTTCCTGTGCTGAGGACCTTGCCCTACGTACCTCTTCATGTGGCTGTTTATTTGTATCCTTTATAATAAACTATAATCATAAGTATAGCGCTTTCCTATATTTTGTGTCATTCTAGTGAATTATTGAATATAGGGATACGGGGTCATGGGAACGCCTGAATTTGTAGCCAGTCGAGCATAAGTGCAGGTAGCCTGGTAACCTTACTTATCTCTGACATCAGGACTGAACCCTTAACCTGTGGGATCTGTGCTAACTCCAGGTAGTTAGTGTCAGAATTGAACTGTAGGACACCCAGCTAGTGGTGAAGAATTGGAGAATTGTTGGAAAACCACATACAAACAAAGAAAAAAAATGGAATTTTAAGTGACTACCTATTATTGTCATGAACAGAAATCAGATACATTAAGGAGAACACAGAAGGAAGACTTCCTGGAGATCTCGAAAATATGTGTAAAAATTGAATTTGTAATGGGGGAAGAAACCTGGCTCCTGCATCTGGAGGTCTGTGCAGGTGAGTGAGTTCTCTAGATTGGTATAAAAAGGAAATCAGAGCTTCACGTAATAAAAGATCTATTCATCATCATGTTCCAATGTTATAATGTAGAATTACAGACACAGTTCATCCATGCGCACGCGTGTGCGTGTGTGTTATAATAGAGAACTATAGATACAATTCACCTCTGTAAGGAAATTACTCTTAGTTTCACCCATGAGGGAAGAGCTTATGTCCCTGAACTGGTTTTTTGTTTGTCTGTCTGTTTCACTGATGTGAACTTGAAGAAGTCTATGATTTGCAGGAATGGGACATTAGCCTGATTTAACACAACTGCCTTCCCAGATTGGAACTCTTTCCCTTGTCTATGCTAACAACAGCAATAACAATAATAACAACAACAGAAAGAGCCTATGATTCTGCTAAGCAAGTTAGCACTGGTACAACACAAATTAAAGCTTCATCTTATAAACCGGATTTTTTTTCCTTTTTTGATTCCCCCCACCACGATTCTTTTTGTCCTTTTCTCTTACGATTATAATAAAGCTCCTTTTGAACACTTTGAAACAATTTCAGTTGTGTTACAGAGCACAAGAGAATAGGATTTTAATTTCATGTGGTATGAGCCAACCCTAGGAGCTAGACAAAAGAATCAGAGTGAGAACTCAAGAGAAAGATACAATTGAGGGCTCCAACAGCCAGCCCACTCCATCTGGACCACTTCCTTTCAGTGTTCTTTTCTGCTTAAATTTTAAAGGGGCTTTGTTCTTAGCAAGAGAAGCTGTCCCTTAAAATAGCTGACTATAATCCATAATGGACCATAACGAAAATCTTTTACTTAGGAAAAGCTTCTCAGCCTATATGATTCTAAATTGAAAGAAACAGGTAATGAAAGCTCCCTTGTAACAAAGTGTCACTTCTTACCTTGGATTTCAAGTTCATCAACCTCATCAGTAGAGCCAGAATCAGAGAACTGTGCCGAATCACGTGAACTAAACTGGGAGCTACTGGAAGTGACTCGAAAGCCTGTTGTTTAAAAAAAAAAAAAAAAAAAAGTAATAAACAGCACAGAAAGAGGTATCACAATAAAAGGGACCTGGTACCCTCAATGTCTGGATTGTGGTAAATAAATAAATAAATAAATAAAAGGGACCTGGTATGATTCAACAAAAAGAAATGGAACCTTGGCTGGGAGTGATACTGTTGAAGTAGAAACTAGCACTTCTTGTTGGTTTATCCCTTTAGAAAGTTTTAAGTAAACAGAAGATACTACTATCTGGGAAGCAAATCTAGGACCAAGGTTCTTAGTTTTCCTCATATCAGAAACCTATTTTGAAGTTAGGTATGGTAGCATATGCCTGTAATCCTCAGGAACTCAGGAAACTGAAGCAGGAGGGTCACTTGAGCCCAGTAGCTCGAGACCAGCCTGGGCAACTTAGCAAGACCCTATCTCAAAAGGGAAAAAAAAAAAAAGAAACTTATTTTGAAAGGGAGGTATTTCTGATATAGGAAATAGATGAACTCTACGATGAGTATTCCTAGCATGATAGGAAAAAAACAGAGCAACATAGAATTATCTTCTTGACAGTAGAGGAAACAGTTGGTTTGGGTATAATATCCCAAATGAAAACCAAAAACAAAACCCACAAGGCACCAAGCCTTATCCTGAAGCCTTAAAAATGTGGGAACAGAAGTGGTCACAGGCCTCACTCACTTCCATGCTCAGTCTCCTGGTATATGGGGAACATATTCTTGGTTCGGATCTGTTGGCGCCGAAGGCGGATCTTCTGCTTCAGTTCCTGGATTTCTCTATCACTGTCTTCTTCCTCTACTTCCTCCTCTTCTAGGCACTGGCTCATCATATTGCATTTCATTAGCTCAATGGCAGCAATCAAGGACTCTGAGATGCTAAAGTGGGCATTCTCCTGGGGGAAAGAGTACCAAAGAAGTTGCTTGGCAAGAGGTTAGAATATTCAATGCCTCACTGATTATAATGTTAGAAAGTGGAACTTCCAAGATATGTAGCGCTTTTACTGAAGTCACCCAGGGGAAATATACATTTTTACTATAAGGAAAGCTGATGGCCAGAAAACCTGTTCCAGATTCTCTTTGCTCACTTACCTGGCCACGCCTGCCCCCTCCTGTCTCACTTTCTACATAAAAATATGATAGAGAAGAAGCCCAGGGTTTCAATCAGGCTCTTTCCCAAAGTCACACAACTGTATGTGAAGTATTAAGGTAAATGCTATGTCTCAAGATAAAAGTGCTTTGTAAGCTATAAAATGCTACATGGATGTTACTTATTATAATACATATCTGAGCCTTAAAACAAAATATAGGTGTTGGTTCTGGAAACAGTATTTACCTAAAGTTCCGGGGTCAAGGGAACAACAATCATGTGGTAAAAGTTCAAGGTTTCTCTGCCTGGGTTGGCTTTTAAGATAAAATTGATAATATTTTAGACTCAACAAGGAGTACATACTTCCTGAAGAGTTCCCTGGAAACAGAATTTGCTAAGCTCATTTTCACTGTGAACTTATCTTTACTATAATCTATACTCACGTCACTGCTATGTACCCAAAATTTCATTAGAACAAATGGCACCACAGACCCTCAGGCCAGATGTCTCAACTCAGGAGCTCTTCAGCCCCTTAGATTCCTCACCTTTTCCAGGTCTGCACAGCTGCCAAAGTCTTGCTCAGAGAGGTAGCTGATGAGCGACTGTCCTTCTGATGGTCTTCGGAACATGCCTTCCCCTGAGCACTGGTACTGGCCACCCTCTGTGGGAAAATAGAATATGGATGTAAAAAACTTTGACTTGAAATGCAAATCTGTAACAGCCAAGCTTCTTTGAGAAGTCTGAAGATTTATTACTAAAGATGTTCCCGAGTCTTCCCAGGTAACTGGGAATTAGAGGTTGAAAAGAAGATGTCTACCTTCTAAAGGAATTACTCAGACTCTTGGGATCCCAAAGCAATAAGCTTCTTGGTTGGAGAATGGTGGAATAAATAGAGCCTGGAGACAATCCTTTTATCATCTAAATTTAAAGACAACATACTTTCCTTCCTACCCCACAAAAAAGAAAAAAATAAGTAAAATAAAATTTAAAAATCCTGAGAGTCAGAAAAGGACACAAATGGTTTCCTCCTGTGCCTGATTTCCATGTAGAGCTTGTCTTTTGGTAATTAAGCCCAGATGTTCCAGGGCTTCTTTTCAAGGTCCCTCGTACCCGAAGAGCCATTCCATCTGGATCAACTGACAGAGAGTGATAACACCCAGAGTGTAAAAAAACAGGGTGGGACCCCTAAGTCAGAGAGGAGCAAGAGAAATGGCAGGGAGATGTGATTTCTAGCACAGGAGTTGAAAATGACAAAAGGGTGGGTGAGACTGTACAGTGTGTACCCTCCACAGAGCTGGGATGAACCCCAAAGCTTACAGCTCAGCAGGCACAAGGAGAGAGCAGAGAAAAAGATACAATTTTAGCCCTGGCCTTCCTAGTACTCACTTACCATACTCCATGTACAGAGAGCTGGGTGTGCTGCCTTCACTGCCTTGACCAGACAAGGGGCCTTTCAACTTCGACTTATCATTGCAGGATTCTAGTGATAGTGACCACCAGGGAGTAAAAACACACATACGGAGTGAGCAACAGATACATTCCCAACTTTGGAGTTTCAACATTTAACTGCACTCATTCCCAAAGCCCTCCCAAACAGGAGAAAGGTGGCACATCAACAGAACAGCCAAGAATACAGGAACACATGGAGGAAAGGAGATGGAAAGTCAGCACATTCTCGGTGGAAAAGAAGAAAAATGATCCAGAATGGGGCAACACAAAGATGAAAAAGAATCAAATCAAAATGGATTCATGAATTCATTTCTCTTTTCTTCCATCTTTTAACCATACATTATAGGAATATCAGCCAATTTCTATCCTCTTGACAAACCAATTTAGAAAACAGTCTTCAGACGGTAAAACAAAGACAAGCACATTGAAACTTTCCTGACACCTTCATACTAGGTTTTAAAATAATATCAGGGCCAGGCACAGTGGCTCACCCCTGTAATTCTAGCACTCTGGGAGGCCAAGGCAGGCAGATCGCTTAAGGTTAGGAGTTCAAAACCAGCTCGAGCAAGAGCAAGACCCCATCTCTACTAAAAATAGAAATAAAATCACTGGCCAACTAAAAAAAAAAAAAAATATATATATATATATACATATATATATGTAAAAAAAAAATTAGCTGAGCATGGTGGCACATGCCTGTAGTCCCAGCTACTTGGGAAGCTGAGGCAGGAGGATCGCTTGAGCCCAGTAGTTTGAGGTTGCTGTGAGCTAGGCTGATGCCATGCAACTCTAGCCCGGGCAACAGAGACTCTGTCTCAGAAAAATAAATGAATAAAATAAAATGAAAATAATATCAGAAGTACTTGGGGGAGGCTGAGGCAGAAGAATTGCTTCAGCACAGGAGTTTGAGACCAGCCTTGGCATAACAGCAAGACCCCATCCAAAAATAATAATAATATCAGAAGGTTTATATTCACTAAGGAAACAAAATAAAATCCGGAATGTCCTTTAAAGAAGCATCAAGGCAATGCTAGAAAAGCCAAAGAAGAAGGCCTTGTAACCAAAGGATTCAGTTGCAGGGCTATGGGCCCATCCTTACTGAAGAAGGAAGCGAGAAGTTTTAACAGAAGGCTAGGCCAGGCGTGGTGGCTCACACCTGGAATCCTAGCACTCTGGGAGGCTGAGGCAGGAGGATTGCTTCAGCTCAGGAGTTCAAGACCAGCCTGAGCAAGAGCGAGACCCCGTCTCTACTATAAATAGAAAGAAATTACTTGGCTAACTAAAAATATATAGAAAAAATTAGCCGGGCATGGTGGCGCATGCCTGCAGTCCCCGCTATTCAGGAGGCTGAGGCAGGAGGATTGCTTGAGCCCAGGAGTTTGAGGTTGCTGTGAGCTAGGCTGACCCCATGGCACTCTAGCCCAGGCAACAGAGTGAGACTCTGTCTCAAAAAAAAAAAAAAGATAGAGAAGGTCCCATGTTGCCTCCTTCTGTGAGT